>OMNV01025969.1:0-30102 GCA_900303265.1 Brotula barbata | reverse complement strand
GCCAAGCACCTTTCAGCTCCTCCCTCTCCATCTTGGAAGCAGCACACACCGCTGCCTACTAATGAATATCACGTTCGCCTGATATAGAAACTGTACACGCACACTATTTTGTCCATAAAATGTCATATTTGTCAAGGTGTCCACAAATTAAATTGCAGTTTCAGACCGGCGATAATGAACATATCACAACGTTGGCTGGGGAATTATCATGGCAACGCATTAAATGCATGTTTTATTATTTAATGTTCTCTTTAAAGCAATAATGAGGACAGAGGAGTTCCTTTGATTAACGCAAATCTGAATTAATTAGAATTTAATCACTTCCCCCCCCCATGTTGCAATAGGTTGCATCATGCACCCTCAAATCTGTTCCCCGCTGACTGTAAAATCACTACGGGGTGATTTGAAACCCTATGGCTCGAGTCTCTTAGGCCCGCAAATGAAAACTGCAGACCAAGAAACAATTCCACACAGTTTGGAGGCGTCGTTCCGTAGCGTCGCCGTCATTAGTCCTCAGCGTCTTTTTCATTAGTCTCCTCTGACAGGAGTAGATGATATCCTCAGAGTTATTGTATTTAATCAGTAGCTCCGATCTAAAAGGACGTACAATATCTTTACTTTGTCCGGAGATAACAACATACTTTTTTTCTCAAGAAAATAAAAGTTGTTTTTCCTGAGATAATTAGACAGTGAAATATGGAGAAAGTCAAAAAGTTTCCTCAAGACAAAAGAAAATATTCCAATTCAAATCCAACCAGCAGCTTATTCATTTCTGGATTTTTTTATTCTATCTTTAATCAAGCCCTGACCGTGCAGGCTGAAATTGTACTCTTTAGAAAGTACACACGTCACTGTTTGTCATCTAAGACGATGTTTCCTTGTTCACGCTCAGCTGTCTGAGGAATGGGTTCGTTTTGTCAGGACGGGTGGAGTCACGCTGTTCTGTAGCAACGCGAGAAGCTGCTTCGGCCCGCGTCGGGCTGGAATAATATACTGCAGCTCTTCTCCTTATGGTTGATCATTTTTAGAAATAATCAGACTGAGGCTGCGATATCTGCCTCTGGTCGGGAAAACAAGTCATTTTCTCGAGATCTGGAGAAAACGATGTCATGACCTCAGGACAGCTGTCGATTTTCTTTGACATCTGGAGGAAATGATGTCAGGAAAATAATACAAACGGTGCTGTTACGCATGGCGTTCCTACCTTTTGGCAGGAGTTGTGGTTATCTGTCCCTTTTCTTCCTGGCTCCTTTCAGTGTATTTGGAACAGCTGTCTGAGATAATCTCCTCTTTCTCTCCCCTGTAATCCATACAGCAGATGATGGTTGTGGGGGGACACTTCGAGGCCAAAGTGGCGTGATCACCACCCCCAATTACCCCGCTGAATACACCAACAACGCCGACTGCACTTGGACCGTGCTGGCTGAACCGGGAGATACCATCGCCCTGGTGTTCTCCGACTTCCAGCTCGAGGACAACTATGACCTGCTGGAGGTCAGCGGCACGGAGGGCTCGTCGCAGTGGTGAGTCGTTATTACCGCCGCGAGAAACAAAAAGCAACTGCTTGAGCTGCCAACCAAAAGGGATTTTTACAGATGAAGGAGTTAGTCGAAGTGGACTGGTGCCGCTCCCGCCCAGCTCACGGTCCTCTTGTCTGGACGTTAGGTGTCCCAGAGGGGAACAGCAGATGATGAAGGGACTGATTCAGCAGTGGGCAGCTAGCCAAGGCAATTCAAGGACCTCTGGAATGACAGGTTTTGAGGTTGTTTAGTTACCGCTATTGTTATTGGTTTGGTAAATCATAGATCTTATGGGTCACTCGGGGTGCAGGACCTGTCTCAAGATTGCATTCCTCAAAGTTGAATTGAATTCTGCCTCATAGCCTGAAGACTTTCTAAAGTTTCCAGTGGTCTGTTTTTCTTTTTTAGCTGAAACCAGCGTTATAGACATTTACACACTGAACAAATATGTCTGCAAATCCCCTGCATGCCTAAACGTATTGTTCTTGAGTTCATTATCAATGCGCAGTTAATGACTGTAAAATATTTAATTTCACAGTCAAGTTTTTGCTTTTTGTGCTGTTCTATGGGTGCAAGACTGCAAATTTTTACCCAAATGAGTAACAGCCTCGCGGGAGTGCAGCGCTTTACTTATTTGAATAAAAACAGTAAACAAACACACTCTCCCGATGGCTAACTGGATTTGCAACTGTTGCTTTAGCTAAACTTACTCGTGTGCTGAAATTACCAGAATCATCACCATTCATCGTGTAGAAGAAGAGATCCACTCTATTTTACTCTCAGGCTAGGAGAGGCGGAGGAGTGGTCTATTGGCATCGTGTCTTGGTGTTGTTCTCTTTTATAGCTGTTCATGTTCCTACTTTATGTCTTCTATCTATCTTGACAATCAAAGACCATAGTGTGAAGCCATAAACAAGTCCTCCTAGGCCTCTTTGAAACCCCTTTAAACCAAACTTTGACTAACTTTTGTCACTTCTATTGTACCACCAACACGATTTGACAAACCGAAAGCATTAGCTCGTTAACCGGCGTACATGCGAAGATATGATCACAAAATTCCATTCTGGAAATTGCGATGGATGACCGTGAAGGAATTTGAGGACGTGCTGGGCACGGTGAGACCTCTTATGACAAAACATACCTGAAGACGGAAACAGGTTTCAAATTTATCGTCACGTCGTGACGAGCTTAGTCTGAGCTGGAACGTGTGTCCACTTGAAGTGATGTTACCGCGTGTTGAGGTGGCTACGGTCCGGTATTTATTTTGTTGTTGCAGATTTGATACATTGTACAGGAGAGATGAGTCCTGCATCTTGACAGTACCTGCAGGTTCTTGAAAACGTGCAGGACGTGTGGGATCAGGGAGTGGTGAGAATGTGGGTGTGGTTGAACTGGACTCAACCACAGTCATGGCCGCGCGCGTCAATGCCACCACGCGCCGGCTGTTAGCAACACACAGACTAATTGTAGCACCGCCAAAGATGCCGGAGATTTGACCCATCAAGTTGTACGCACATGAATAATGGAAGCTTTGAAAAAGAACAAATTATCTGACAAGGAGAAGGAGTTCGTACCTTTCCCCAGCTAGGAGTTTGAGCGCTCAATCTTCGTCACGCAGACTCGTTCATTCTCTCAATTACTCCGTCTCACACAAACACACATGTTCTGCTTTAATGATGAAGAGGTAGGCTATCCTGGCATCGGTGTGGGTCTCTTACCATCTGTGGCAGCTCCTCCTCTCCCTGACAACTCTCTTAGCTCAGGAAGTAATTAGTGGGCTTGATTACCACTGCCAGCCCCCGCATATACTGTTGTTGCACCCACATACACCTACAGAGCGGCGCCCATATGGACACAAATGGATATGTGCACATCAGTATTGACACATTCGTCCTCGCGTGCATCTATTTACGTTGGCGCTCTTTAGAACTGGCACAAACAGATCGACTGCCTCGTCGTCCCTGCTTCACGGCGCGATGCTAGCACGGAATGTATAACGCGAGCGTGTCGTCGGAGGATGAGAGACGGGCAGTTCCTCCGAACAGGATGAGACAGAGAGGACTTTGAAGTTACAGCCACAGGCAGGAGGCAGGAAGGGACAAGAGGTAACGTTGGCTGAGCTATTAAAAAACTTAAAACACACAGACAGAGACAGAAAGACGAGGGAGGGAAAGCGGGGCTATTGGTAGAGGAAGTAGGTTCAGAAAGAATAAATGAGAAGTCGCCTTTGAGCGCGATGGCCTCGGAAACTAGTGCCAGCGTGCGTTTCACCCATTCGCTCAGTAGTTAAAGCGAAGCCACTTCAAGAGACGAACGTGATTGACTGTGAGTGATGCTAAAAGAGAGGACTGTGCTTTGTAACCTGATATTAAAGTCTGTTTGAATCTCCGCTCAGCCAACTGAGAGACGATGCCTTCCCACATTCCACAGACGGCAGCGTAGCTATGCTATCTTTGCAGATTTTATGATCTCATCAGCCTCTTGTCCCAGACTTTGATTTACCCTCAGGTGGTCGTGCGAGGTGTCTGAGTCTGTGATCTTGGTGGCTGGCGTTGCTAGGGACAACTGTGGTGCACCTGCGGCATTTCTGTACTGTTGTCGTTGAAGAGCAGAGGAACACAGGCGGATGAAAGTGACTAAAAAAGGGAGGAGGAGAGAAGCCAAAAGAGGATTTACAAAAACATTTTTAGTCGAGGTAGTCTAATGATTTTCCACAGATCTCAGGAAAATGATGTCATTTTCCTGGGAAAAGGAGTTTAAAAAAATGATATCGCGCCTCCTCTCTTGGCTTCCATAATTGGCCAGTGGTCCAGAGTACAATTTGCCAGTTGTTTGTGCACCTTGCAGGGAGCAGGCAGGCAGCACAGGAGACGAGACGACACGTCGCAGACATGCTGACTTGCTGCTATTGTTCCATTTTTATACCCGTGCTGACTTTTGTTTTCCGCATAGTTTGAACTTTGGTAGTGTTGGCTGGCTGGCTTGTCGCAAAATATTAAAAGTAACAGGATCATTCCATTGTATGTGCAGTTCTTTTCTCGGCATCTACAGCTTCACAGACGGGACAGACAAATGAGACAACGACGGGGTCAAAATGGAGGAATCTCCAGACGTCAGAATGAAACGCAAAGGAAATATAGAGGAGGTTTGTATGGAAGATGGAAAGAATAAACAAAGGATCCAGCAATCGATTTGAACAGTAATCACTCAGGACATCAGATCAGTGACTGAGATCACTATTGATTGATATCTGACGGACAGGTTGAGCAGCATGGACCAGGGTCAAAGCTAAGCCTCCGTCCCCGATCCACACGGGCTCCAGGGAAAGCGGGTCAAGTTTGCCTGCCCCCCGTTCTCCCGACGTGTCAAAGTGTGTGTTTGCGTGTGTGTGTATGAAACACACACTTGAAAAATAGGGTGGGACGGGGCAGTAGAGTAGCGTCTGAATTCGTCCTGGGTTTGGCACTACCTTGACAGGACGTATCAGTGCTGCCTGCCCAGGGGAACACATTACTCTGCCATTACACTGTTTGCATCCACATTGATTTTACTCCCACATCACCATTCACTTTGAGGCAATGTAAATAACGGCGGACGCTCGCCAATTGCTGGATGCTCATTCGCCGGCTCGCTAATAAGTGGAACTCACGGCTATTTGACTCGTAATTTTCTTTGGCACTCCATTGTTTTGTAAAGCACCGTAATATGTTTTCTTCTCGTAACTCGGCTCCCTCGAGATGCTCCAAGTGTCTCTCGCTGCACCGTTGTTGCTGTAGGTAGAGAGAGAGAGAACACCAAAGCACGAGCCTCCGCCGCCAAAGCCGAAGCTCGTCTCTTTATCTCTCCAGAACAGCCAACGCGCGTTTATGGGTATGTTTGACTTATTTTAATCTGACGACTCAAAACTGACAACAAAACCTCCTCATAGCAAACAGAATGATCTCTCTATATTTATTAGTTTGGAAAATGTGAATGGAATTTGATCATTTAATAACAGCAAAATTGTTCTGGATGCAGTATCGTAGCTATTGAAGAACACTAAAACATTGTATTTTACTAAATCAGCACAATCTCAACTTCACAATAACAATAAATCCATATTTGTAGCCAAAATGACCTACCTGGATAAATATAGCTCCTACCTGAAACGTTTTCGTGGTGGCAGCAATCCAGAGACTCTGCTGCTATCTAGTGGTAACTTATTTATTATGTACACTGGACGAGCAGTTTGAATGGTTATCTACGGCCTAGAAGTAAGGTTTTAAACCTGAAAAATTATTATCCGGATCCAGATCAAAATCATTGTCCTCCACAAAATTCATAACGATCTGTTGATAACTCCGCCTCCTTGACAGTGTTTGTGATGAAATTGCCATCAGGAATATTAGCATTGTTGCTACTCCATCCGCTAATCAATCCAAGAAAGAGGCAGAAAAAAAAAAAAAAAAAAAGAGAAGCTGCATTGCAGTTAAGCGATCACACCATTTTCCTGAAACTCTTCCCAAGCTAACTTTTTTTCTGTCTTTCCATTTGCGGTAACTTTTGCAAACTTAGATTCACTTGAGAGTTTCCTTTTCTTTCTTTCGTACATCAATCTCCACCACAAAGTAAAGCTGCTCGGGTAAATTTCTTCCTATTTGGACATCTGAGCCCCAGTCGAGTTTTAATCCCTCTAGGAGGTCCCCTGTGATGATTCCGCCTTCTCTTTTAACCTCGTGCCCTATTGACCCAAGGCGCTGACATTTAGCTAGGATAAGGATTATTGCTGCAGTGCTCTCATGCGTCAGCCTCTCCCAACCTGTAGAGGAAGAGTGCTGTTGGAGAGGAGGACACAACACTGGATGTGTATCGATTGTCTGTTTGGCTGACTCAACCCGAGACTGGGAGGATAGTCTTCGGAACAACTTTTTACCAATGCGCTTTTCTTTTGCTACCAATAGAAATTACGGCAATACAAGTTGGATTGTTGTGGAGATGAATCCGTAAACTCTATTTTTCGTGTGTGTATTTCATCCTGGGGCTTGGGAGGATCAGAGCTTTTATGTGATTTAGTGTAGCTCCAGTTCACTCTGAGTGACCTTTTTACCTTTAAACTGCCCGGTGTTCTGTGTACGGAGGGACGTACCTCCGGAGTGCCTAAATTTATGCCTGTCTGAGTTTGTGCTCGTGTATGCCAACTGGTGTTCATCATGGGGTTACCAGGGTGTTTTCGTCCCGTGCTCTCCTCCAGCAGGGATTGACAGCAGCATCCATCACTCCAAGGTACCGGTTGCCAGTCATGTGTTGTCCTTTTAAGCTTTTCCCGCAATAAAACAGTCAGGGTCTGAATGTGAGCGAGCGAGTGAGTGATTTTACGACACATCTTCTGACCATTGTTTGTCTGGCAGCTCTAGAGTAAGTAATTGCCTATTTACGATCCTCTTGAAAACGTAATTCATTGTAAGTTTAAACGCTTCGGCTTTTATTTAGATCATCCAAACACACGGTGTTGGTAAATTTGGCGAGGGCACGGTGGACACATCCTGTGGTTAAATGTGTGCCGTGCGATGCTTTAGTGGGCGTTTAGTCTCCGTGTGAACGCTCAGTTTATTTCTCCATCCAATGTCTGTGCTGCGGCCTGCTTCTCAGAACAGCCAGAGCAGAAGAGGCTTCTTGCTTTTGAGCTTTAGGGGTAGTTCGCCTCTACATCACTAGACTGGTCACGTGGGGCTGGGGCACACATCAAGGATCTGAGTGGATCACTTGGTCTGCTTGTGTAATCAAAGTCTGAAATCTCTCGTTACATATTCTATGGTAGTTAACTGTAAGCGGTGCACCGTGTAAAACCTGTTCAGAAATCATCCTGAAAAGTAAAATGAAGATAAGGAACATTAAGCTAAGTTTGTCTTGATCCCAGAGTTGCATCTCAAGGTATTTGTGTAGCGAATACATCTGAAACCTGAAGATACCGTCGGATCGCAGTCATGTTAATCCCATAATTTATGCATAGCTAAAAGACGAAACTCTTGTCACAACTTTTCATCGCAAGGACGTCCTGCAGAGATAAACAGGAAACGTGTCTCAGCTGATGTGACAGATGGAAATGATGTGCTGACGCATGTCTAGGAAACATAAAGAACAATAAAGGAGCGCCCTGATCCTGCTGTGAGGGGTTATAGATACCTCAGACGTATCTATCACATCCTCCTGTCTGCTTGCATCTTGATTTTCTGTCTGCCCACTCCCCTACTCTCTGTGTCTGAAGAAAAGCTCTAAATGCATCTATCTTCCCGCCACCCACTACTCGTCATCCTCCAGATGGGTTTAAAGTCTGCTGCCAACAATCAACAAGCGTCGACGGTTGCTGAGACCGAAACAGCCGACGGCTTCATACACCTCCGGCAACAACAAAGTACAGGCGCCGAAATGCGTTCAAGAACAACGGACGCCACAGACACGGATCGTCCGCTCCTGAGGCCCGGCGTCTGCATCCACACCGAGCGTGTGCAAGGCTAAATTGTGATGGCAGTACGGATAAACAATAAACAATGGTTTACCCTTGGATGTAGCACTCTCAGGGATCCATACGCTGTCTGAGATATGACGCTCTCAAGGATTAATACGCTCGAGCGACTCTCAGGGCCACGTGTGTGACGGCGATATCTCGTGGATCAGATGTGCTGAAGAGTTTAGGTCGTGGATTGGGTCACATTTGACTCGATATAGATCAGCAGCACCGTGAGCGCGTTTCATAATATGGAGAATAGGTCGCACGGTATCGTTCCGCAGCAGTGTTCACTTCAGATGATGTCATTGGTACTCCAGCCGTTTTAGTACGCTCAGTTTGGGAACCCGTGCATGTGAGAATTAACGAAGCCGCCTTATTGAGTGCAGCTTTATGGGGTTTTTTTTTTCTTGTGTCTGAAGCGATGTAACCAACGTCAGCCGTCAGTTTGTTCGTCCTTTTTGTTTGGTTTGTTTTATCATTCGCTTTAGTGTCAGCTTCATATGTCCAATACTAATGTTTGCCTTATCAGCCGGTGCCGTTCCGGTGGATCAATACCCGTCTTTGGCGCTGTCTCCACCGCGGGCCCTCAAAGTTTGTTTGTCCGAGTCAGGATTTATTAACCGCAGCTCACGGTGGAGGACTCAATCTGCAACGCGCCATCGATCAAAACCGCAGTTAGGGTGAACTTTTCGCCACCCGCCAAGGAGTGCTCCAACGGAACATTATCTCCAACACCTGGTGCCGTGCTGCAGATTGGCTCAACCCGGCGCTCCACACTTTGTTACTCGCTCTGTCACATTCCTCAGGCTGAATTAGAGAGGAGAGGGGATTTGGAGACGAAAGAGCAAGACCGGGGAAAACGGGCCAGAGCCGGCTCTCCGACGCACGCGGGCCTATTTTTCTGTCTTGAAGCGTTATTTCACCGTCAGCCAATAGATTAGAGGACACATATTTGTTTATTCTGGATTTAATATTTATTGATTGCCTTTAATTGCGCGTTTACGTACAGAAACAGCAGGTACAGCATTTTCCCGGGCGGCGCTCAGTCTCGCCTATGACCGAGCTCCCTCGGGGGCTACGGCTCTGCTAGGCATGCATCTGAGTAAGCGCGTTCATCTGTGTGTGATACTTCACACCCCCCCTTCCCCCCATCCCTGTGAAACAACAAACAGAGGTTAAAGGTATTGGGCTGGATCATGGTGACCTTACTGGGTGTCCCTCTGGTTGGGTTAAATAAGCTGCTGGGATGCAATCTGTCACTTTTACAAGTACCAACTATGCCAGAATGAGACACAGACACGTTTCGTCACTATTGTCATTTGGCAAAAGTCGATACTGAAGTAGTTTCCTTGTATCAGCAAGTGTTTGCCTGAAATCATGCCATCCAGACATCCGGCCGTTGGATTTATTTATCCTCTTTTTTGATACAAAGAGGTGTAGTGGATCTGTAAATGAGTCCGAGCATTTGGGTAAACCAGCAGCTGATCTCTCCCATCTTGTCTCCTTTATCTCGCGGTAACAGCAGCTGGAATCTGCAGCAGCGAAAAGCGCTTTAAAGCGGCGAACAGAGGAGTCAACAGATTCATTTTCCACCACATGTATATACCTTTACCCTCGGCCCACCCCCGCGCGTTTGTTTCTTCTGTGATTTTTCTTTTTTCTGTCTTTGATTGATCTGTGATTGAGAGCGACACGCTCCAGTTCACGGGACCGTGAGCGTCGTCGCACCGCTCGATTAATCAATGACAGTAATTAGCCAAGATAGAGCAAATGGAAGAGCGAAGGCTTGAAGGAGAGGCAAGGAAGAAACGTAGAAAGACTTTTGGCCCAAAATGCATTGCTGCAGAGGACACTGTGTACAGCAATTAGATTGTAAAAGGAGGACGAGGCAAAGACAAGCACACGCTGCACTTAATGCCAAAGTATTACTTTTGCTTGATTGTGTATGCACGCGCGTGTGTGTGTGTGTGTGTGGGTCGGTGCGGGCCGAACCGCACGGTGAAAATTAATTTCTGCTCAAATGCTTCATTGTAGTCCAGTATTCAGTCGTTCACTCGTCTTTAGTGGGATTAAAGCAGCAGCGGGCAGGAGGAGATGATTTAATTCCTTCACTGTGCAGTTTCAAGTCTTTCCTTCAAAGTTAAAGCCTTCATTGTCCAACCAGCGTACGTCCCTGGATTGATAGGCCAAGACTTCGCTCTGGTTAAATCAAAAAAAAAAAAGTGCTCATCTGCACCAAACCAAACCGTGGTTCGCGCTCAGCAAACAAGAAAATTGTAGAAAACAAATATGTGTTATATAGACAGGAACGCTTCCATTTCAGGAGCCAATCGCTCCATCTACATTTCTTCATCCAGTGCTGGACAAAATGGTCGTCTAAATACAGTCCCACTGCAGACCCTCTCGTCCCTGAGCATCCTCGCGTCGATCGAGGTGTCACTGTTTGATCTGGGTCACTGCTTCACTACAGCACATACCTCTTCCCACTTTCTGTACCCTGTCGTTCCCACAGAACCTCTCATGAAAATGACAACAAAGGGCACAAACATCGCATCGCCTCTGCTTCAACTCTACAAGTCGTTCAAAATCTCTAAGAGTCCAACTTTTCCCTCGTTAATCAGAATATCACTGTACCGGCACTTGTTTTACTACATTCCTGTGGTGTCACGAAGTTCATCGTCTGAACTCTAATAGAAGAAAGAAAAGGTCTGAGTCTGAACATCGGACACTAGTTGGACACTTTCGCAGTGAGATATAGTCGGGTGTCAAACGTGTCCCTTAAATCAGCCTTAATTGCTGACTCATTGTTGGATTGATACAGAGGACAGTCATCCTCACAGTTGAGGACACGCTGAGTGACAGAGCGGATGTGTGTGAAGTTGTCACCTGCACGCCTGGAGACACATGATTATTCAGAAAATACGGCTGAGCCTTAAAAACGCTGGTAATTAAAGAAGGGAAGGGGGTTGAAGAGAGACGGAGGGATTCTGCAAGGTGAGCCGAAGCAAGGACGTGCTGGATGGTTTGGAGCTCAATATATCTTCATCTTTTTAGGGGAAGGAGGACAGGCGTGTGTGTGTGTGTGTGTGTGTGTGTGTGTGAGACTCATATACATAGTCACTTCTCACCTGCTGCTGCGAATGTGTTTGTGCGTACCCCTCCTCACCATTCATCAGAAGCTGTCTCCTTTGTATGAGGTGACACCAGGCCAACCGGAATATATTTACAGAAGAACCTTTATGAACTCCCATGAACGTGCCTTGACCGGCAATTAAAGGCTGCACGGCGGAGCGCCTCCATAAAAACTCCTCTCAACTGCATCAATAAATGTAGGGAGGCAAAGGGTGACAGGCAATGTCGGCCCTCACTGTAAAAAGTCTTCGCTTCACTGTCAAAGCCATAGAAGGAAAGTCAGTGTCTTGATTTAAAACTTGGTCAGGCTAGTTTGGACGGCTGTTTTATGGCGCGGTGAGAGAGGTTCACGATCTGCTTTTATGAATAAGAATTAGACTTGGTGCAAGCAAGATTGCTGTTGCTTAAATCCTAAAGTCAAAATTGAAGTGATGTAGTGGCTATCAGATCCATTATACCCCTTCTGTGTGTCTGTGTGTGTTTGTGTGTGTTTGTGTGTGTGTGTGTGTGTGTGGTTTATGCCCGTAGAGATTTTTGGAGAGTGCCAGGGAGATGTCAGCATCATATCGATCCCACGGCACCGCAATCTTTCTTAATCCCACTTTGGCCAGAGGCAGAAGGAGACAGAGGCAATCACAGACAGAGACGGGCAGACAGAAATCTTTCTTTATAGCTCTTATATTCATAAATTATTCTTTTCACTCCGTATGTGTGGTTTCTCATAATGTCGATGATCTGAAACGCACCGTGCTGTTGATCCGATGAAGATGCCATAAAGAGAGGAGAAGAGGTTGAGCCTCACAGTAGACTATGGTCGATGGAAGCAGGGATTGGCTCTGCAGACGAGATGAAGGTGTAACGGATGGATGGATGGAGGAAAGTGAACACACACACACACACACACACACACACACACACACACACGGTAATCTCAGTTCAACATATGTATTAAAGAATCTTGATCAAACAAGGAGATCTGCTCGTAGGTCTTGGACATGACGGAGGTGTCCGATGATCAGTGTTGTCTACGACGATGTGAGTGCGCTGTGTCCCGTTCGGACTCCAGACGGGGACGTGTTGACACCAGAAGGGCAGCTGAGAAGACGCAGAGTTTGCTCAGGCAGAAAAGGCCTGAAGGTTTGTAGGTGATCCGACGTCGGACCGTAGTTTCAGAACCCTGTGCTGAAGCAGGAAACAGACAGAGAAGTGAGAGCTGTTAGTTGAATTTGTCGGCTATCACAAAGTACATCAGAATAATACCAACGACAAACACAATCAACCCTACACCCTTTTGTCTTTTTCGACTGCAGCTGCCTTCCTGTTTTTTTTTAATTAACTGGGATGATGAGAGGGCTTTGCTGTGACAGGACAGGACGGGGAGGGGTAGGGTGGAAAAATAATTAAAATAGGGATTAGTTTGGTCCGGGGCTCATGCAGACAGAATTAACGGCTAGCTCTGCCTGGGTCTATCACACGCAGATCAGTGTTACTAATATCACGGTGTTATTAGCTTCGCTATCCTTCCCAACTGAGTGATAACGGAGGATTACGGACGGCGCTGAGGCCGGTCAACCGGAAAAAAATGTGTGATTTGTTTTAGCCTGGCTAATTAATGTGCTGTGCATGGATGATATGGATCAGGGGCGATGCTGGTGCTCTGACAGGAAGCGAGGCGTCGGAGGTTCACGCTAAACAGAAGGAGCGGCCTCAGCTTTGGACTTCTACATGCGAAGACGTTACAGAGTAACCGAGACAGAGTCGTACGCATCGTTACATCTTCTGGTCTTTGGGTTGCAGCACGTACGATGTTTGTGAGTCCTCGTCGGGGTATAAACCTTTTGTTTTTTGTTCTGACAACGGGGACGTGTTTGGTACATCCCTATGACACGACACCAAAATGTTCAGACTGCATCACCCAATCCTTACGTCCCAGGTCCAACATCAGACACAACAATCAAAAGAGCACAAACTCTCTGTAGTTTTAGGTGTTGGTTCGTCTTGGCTGCAAACATCTGGACTGTTCTTCTTGTGGAACGATGGGTGGGAGAAAAAAATAAAATAAGGCGAGCCGAGACAGTTACAGTACCTGTGGAGATGTTTTCTTTGTCTTCTATCCTAGAGAAGTCAAGTCGTATCAAGTTGAATAAACAAATGATATTGTAGAGTCGTCGGCACTGTGTGAGCTGCAGGAAGTAGACGATGTCGTTTAGTCCGTGGAGTGATGTTGGCTTTGGTTTTCTTGGTGCAGAAAGACACGCTGATGATCTGCATGACGTCCGTTGGTTTGATGATCTCCCAGTGAACCAGTGGAAGAATAAAAGAGAAAATAAACTAATTTTTTCCCCTTTTTGTTACGTATTCATGTAATTTGATTTGATTATTTGTTTGAGTTGCCTGCTATCTGAGCTTTAACTCTTTTTTTACCCCTTTAACATGATATAAACGCCGCGGTTCATTCATTCATTGGTTCATTTTATTCATCAGTTATGCCGTCGCTGATTCCCGTCCAAACATCAACATCTCAGCTGGTAGACAGATGGCCGTTTCTCCCAAACGTTCCTCTCTCGCTCTTTCCCCTCCTTCCTTCCGTCCTTGTGCCCCTCTGCCGTGTTCTTGATTCCAACTCTTGGCCTGGTCCAGCTTTAGGGAGCCCCACAGCAGATTAGCCCAGGCTTTAGCTGTGGCCCTGACATCAAAGGGGCAAGGAGAGAGGAGGGAAGGGACCGGAGAGGCACCTGGGACAGCCAGCACCGGAGAAACCCAATCTGGAAGGTTTGAAGCTGAAGAAGAGAGAGAGAGAGCGAGCGACTGCTAAAAATGTCTATTGTTTGTCTGCTGTAATTGCCAGATCAAAGAATTCCAGTTGTTCAGCATCTACCTAGCACAAGTCCCTCAGTGAATCCGAACAATTGGGTTCTCCATGCATATTCAACGCAGGCTTGATGAATTTTTAATACGGAACAACTTCACCCGGGTCTTGTGGGGTACACGCATTGGAAAATAAATACTAAATGTACATTCCTCCCCAGAGTCCAACACTAAATGTCCGATGTCAAAATTAAATTGGATTAGAGGTGATAAAACATTCATGAGCTCACAGGGAAATGGGATCATTATAGTTGGAAAGATATAAGCGATTATCAAGCTAATGTGGAGTCCAAGCGGTCGGTAGGTGTTTGCACTTTACATCTCTTAATGGGCGCGATGTGCGAGATGTGAATCCTTTCATATTACGCAAGAAAGAGGGGACGAGTCGAGTCATTTAATTATACGATCACGTATTGGCCACGTTCGCCCTGTAAACAAAGATACTCCCACCATCGGCGCGATGCTTCATCTCCCGGTTTAACCCGCTGGTACACGTGACACGCGGCATCGGTAGGAGGAGAAGATGAGCACGAGTCTCTTTGCTGCTTTCATTTCCAGATCATATTTCCAGATGAAGAGAGAGACGTGTGAGCGGAGGAGATGATAGTCACTCATGGCTTTCCTGAGGCAACGCGTGTTCACAGAAGTGGTGAATCTGAGGCTAATTATCACGCACACGCCGCTGCTCAGGGACCTCCCTGGTAGATCCCGAGACAGCAGAAGTGTGAACATTCAATCTCTCACACACACACACACACGCAGATGAACAGCGAGGCGTTTTTAGTGGGGAGATATTCAGGTGCTCACGGCCAGGGTTGAAGTCGTATCATTTGTTTAACTGGAGCTAATTGAGTCCGGTGGGATTGTTTACTGTGATTGATTTTTCTATACGAGCAAAGAAAGGAAGGAAGAGTGGGGGAAAAAAAAAAAAAATCAAATATCCTCGTAGATGGATGTATTTTTCCTCAACCGGAGCTTCTTTCTCTGTACTTAATTGTTACACATTACATCGTTATGCATTAATTATTAAAGTAGTCGTGGCAACTAAGCATTTAATTTTAATGTGAAACCATAAACTCTGGCTTCCTCCTGCTGAAATTGGTGGTTAATGATCAGTATTGGGTCGTATATTTTTTATGTTCCTTGTTTGGCATCCATACAATATGAATAACTAACACACACTCGTGGAACGACTGCATCATTCAAGTACAATTTGTCGTCTTGTGATCCTCCTCGTCAGAGATGAAGTGTTCTCCGTTTCTGTATCTCCTCCGGGTGGAATCCCACATCCCTCTGACGGGCACGTTTGTCAGACCACCAGCTCATTATTTTTGCAGGCAAAGAGCTCATGTTGATTTCAGGCGGTAACTAGGGTAACTGACAGAGCCTTCCTGGAGAGATGGAAAAAATTAATTTGAATCCATTTTTTTTTTTTTTTTTTTTAAGAAAGAGAAATCTTCCAGTTTGAATTGGTGCCTGAGAACATTTTTTGAAAATATGCAGAATTACTTGACTCCAGAAGCTTCATCTTCTTCTTCTTCTTCAGGGATGAACACAGTCTGGTGTGACTCCCCATCTGAAGTTCATTAAATTAGTTCAATTGATAAATATTCATCATTTTCTCTCTCTTTTTTTTTCATTTCTCCATTTCCTTACTCATTTCCATCACATGCTCCCCTGTAGTCTCAGCAGGTTCTATCACTGCTAAGTCCACCTCCCTGACGATAACAAGTGGGAGGTCCCTGCTGGGGGGTCGGCCCCTCCCCATGCAACTCCCCAGACTGACCAGTAGGCGTCACTAATGCAGCAAGTGCAGTTGAAAAAATGCTTCTCACAAGCTAACATGGCTAATTTTGTTTTTAGGGAATCATAACTAAGCTGCAGGTGAAGCTGCAAATGTTGGGACTCTAACAAACTTCAGTAAAAGTCATTTACTGCTGATTTTAATTGGACTTTAGTATCAAAAGTATTCTTTGGACGACAGCTGTACATAAGTTTTGAAGTATTTCTGTTCCTCTCAGTGTTGTGCTGGTGTTCAGATTGACTAGATTAGAATCCCGTCCTGTCCTCCTCATGTCTTTCACGATAAATATGGAGCAGATCTTCAGTTTTAGTCTCGTTCAGTGAGTTGGACCGTCCAGAGTCCTCTATGTGGAGTTCACATTTATTGACAGTCAATCCATCACAAACAGGAAGGAGTCAAACCGACTCCAGCGAGCGCTGATGCGCCCAGCGGATGTGTCCCTGTCCGCTGCCGTTTTTGAAGTCTAAATTGGCCTTTATTGAGGACAGCGTCGTCTTTTGGACCGTGTGACTGTGATGCCGCAGGCTGTGTTTGTGCCAGACAAAGACTGATGCTGATAGACAACTGGCACAAGGACTCTGTCACAGCTTCTATAATCACATTCACCACGGAATGACTGAAGCCTCCTTTGATACCCTGATGGCCCACAAGCATGAAAATCACGACAGATATTTTTAGCCTGCTCGCTGTGGCGCGTCGTCCTCACGGTGACCGGCGGAGCGTCTTCCAGAGGGTCTCTGTGCTGTCTCCGTTCTGTGTCCCGTATGGAAGACAATCGTTTCATTGCTTTTATGTGATCGTCTTTGGACAGAACCAGCAGGAGGAGGAGGAGGAGGAGGAGATGAAGAGCTCACCCAAAAATGTAGTTTTTAAAAATCCACATCTGCTCCACATACAAATTCTTATTGAATTTGTATCTGATTATAATTATTACTGATCCAAATTTCCCAGAGTTTCCCTTTCAAATTGTTCACATCCGATGCCTTGGCTACCGAACGATTGTGGGGACGTCCAAACACACAAAAACTATTCACTCTGGCATTTCACCTCTCCTGTCTCTCTTTCCCATCTGTGCCTCGTCCCGTGTCCTGTTCCGTTTCAGCTGGCCGACGTGCTGCTGATTAATGTGTTCATAATCACTCCAGAGACAGACAAAGGTGATTAATACTCGTCATTTAACCAGGGGAGAGCTGTGACAGAGAATGTCGCTCGCCCAGTGTGTCTGTGTGCATCACTTTGTGCCTGCGTGTGTGCTGATGTTCACGTGGCTCTGTGTGTGTGTGTGTGTGTGTGTGTGTGTGTGTGTGTGCAGACTGTACATGTCAAAGGAATGATTAATGTATTTACAGTCTAATGACTCTTGGGTAATTGTGGAATGAACGCATGTTTATACTTCCTTGACTGTCACTGAATCTCCAGACTGCAGCTCATAGGAACAAGAAGGATAAAAAAGGATAGAATAGAATAGATAGAAAAGAATAGAATAGAATAAAATAAAAAAGAATAGAAAAGAATAGAATACAATAGAATAGAAAAGAATAGAATAGAATAGAATAGAATAGAATAGAATAGAATAGAATAGAATAGATAGAAAAGAAAAGAAAAGAATAGAATAAAAAAAGAATGGAATAGAATAAAAAAGAATAGATAATGGTGTTCAAAGTTTCCATTTCTGGACTCGTGAACGTGATCGCTAACGACTGACCGATGTTTACGAGTTCCACTGCAACCTTTAACTTTACTATGAAGTCTTTAATATTCACCTCTGACTTCGCCTCTCAGCGTTGGGCACGGAGATCAAAGAGAATGAAGCCGAAACGCAAGTAGATTAATAACTTCAAATCTGAATACAGTGTGTAACTATAACGACCCGATGGGGCCACGTTTTCTCCCCCCGAACGGTTTTCAATTGGGAGACCAATAAAAGCTAATGGAAGAGGAGATGGAGGAACCCTGTCAGACCGCTGACACTCTACGGGCTCCACTTCAAGATAACCCATCTGTTTGCTGTGAATGGACACCGAGTAAAACAAAAAGGAACCCCCTACTGCACCTATTAACCCCCCACAGCACCATAGAAACCATCTCCTACAAAAACTACTCTTACCACCCATAAATGGTGGCTTCTATGGTGGCTAGAGTGGGTTACTATTGGGTTGAAAAGGTGGTTACTAGGGAGATAAGAGGGATTTATTAGGGTTGTAAAAGATGGTTACAAGGGTGGTGGAGGGGGTTATTTGGGTGTAAAAGGGGTAGGGTAAGACGACGTGAGTAACGTTGTAAAAGGTGGTTACTCTGGTGGCGAGGTATTACTAGGGTATAATGGAGTTACTAAGGTGTCAAAAGGGGGTTACTACTAATGTAAAAGGTTGTTACAAGGGTGGTGAGCGGGTAGGTTATTAGGCTGTAAGAAAGAGGGTTACTGGGATGTAAAAGGTTGTTACAAGGGTGGTGTGAGGGGGTTATTGGGGTTTAAGATTATGATTCACCATCCTTATGTTTGCTCTGATGATTCCTGAATTTGACACAGGACAAAGTAAGGAGGACAGAGTGACGATGAAAGGACAAACTATCACCAAAAAAATGGAATGAATGACCAACAGCCAATCGATAGAACAGAATGAAGCAATTCTCCCCATTTTGCATGCCTTACTTTTTACAGCTTACTTTTTTTTTGAAAATATTGGAATACGGGCACAGTAGAAAGGCTTTGTCAGCAACCTTCAAACTAATGAAGAGAAAACAAAACAAATGCATGAGTTTTCTGAGGGTGGACAGCAAGCGGCGGAACGTGGGTGCAGAGGCGCTGAAAGTAGAGGTTGGGGCTGAGTTTGGCACTTCTTAATGACGGGATGACTCATTTCCTACATACTGAGAAAACTACTCTTCCTTCCTGTCTACCTTCCCCTGAAATACCATCTATCTCGCCCGTTTGCCATCCGTCCTCATGAAATCTCAGAGCTGATGTCTGTTGTCATCATTCACTAAAACAGGAGAGAACAGCAATATTCACACCGATCAAACGGTTAACAGAGGAGGTGAGCGTGAGCGAGGAACAGAGAGGTCCAGGTGAGATGAAAGGACGGAGCTGCTGCTGGGACACCAGATGTGCATGTGTTGTTTGTCCAGTGTTCGTCTTCGGATTGTCACATTGGCTCGTTATCACACGCCTTAGACGGCCGAATCTGGCTGGATATTCATGGTAGAAATCTCATGTTGCAAGATAAACTAAATTAAATTAGATTCATGCTAAGGCATCGACACCCTTCTCTGTCCTCCTTAACCTCTTTGCCATCGTCATCGGTATTCTCCTCTTTGCTGTACGTTAGTATTCTGGCTACAAACACATCAGATGGTGCCGACTTGTGTTTGAGTCCCAGGGGTTTCCTACGTCTGTACCGTATAAACAGATAAACAAATTGATGAGTAAATATTTCAATTTCAATTTAACTTTATTCCAGACTGGAGGATGGATAGAGCGACAGACAGAAGAACAAACAAAGCATAAACAAAGCTCATCAAAGCCCCTCTTATCTTGGTTCAGATGATGTTCCATAAACAACAACTAACCAATCCTGGCTCAAAGCTCCAGACATTAAATTAATGATGCATTTATTTGCAGGCACTGAGCCTTGAGAGCGACGTTAAGATTTATCCTTTGTCTTAGCGTCCAGGTCGTGTGGACAACCTCGCTACGTTCTGTCCAACGGTGATTCGTACTTAATTTGGACAGACTGTGGTGATAAATCGTATGTTACAAAGCGATACGTTTCACCTCCAGAGGACGGTGAAGTCACTTTGTTGATGCTCTTACACGACAGGTACGTCTGTCTGGGTACGAGGCCGATCACAGGAACGACGTAGAGTTTAGCTGAACGTCTTGGCGTTTCGCAGACACTTCCCACCTCACCGTCTGCGCTGATACCACAAAAGCAGTTTTGGTGGGTGTTAACTGGAGTAAGGAGTCTGGAAACCTAATAAAGGTAACATCTGAGCAGGGTTTTGTGGTGGATAAAAGAGTCACAGTTGTAATTGTAGTTTATTGGAGTATCTCAGTGGGAGTCGAGCTAAATATATGGCAGCAGCCCATCGAGTGGTTTCTTTTTTTCCCCTCTCTTGGTTTGATTTCTCAGATAAGCTCTGCGTGGATTTGAGTACAGTGTTGTTTATAGAGTCGTGAAACAAAAGCGCCCCCTACAATTACGAGAAATAATACTTTCTCACCACTTAAATTCCTCACACGCGGTCATTCGGAGTATAAATTGCTGCTGTATGAATGTTTTAGATGGAGTTCATTGGTTGTTATTGCTTAATAAATGTTTCCCCGCTGTAGTTAATTAGGTTGCTTTATACTTTATGCCGACCTTTATGTACTGTACCAGCCCTTAGTACTTGGGCGCCTTGGGGCTTATTGTTTTAATAGGAAAACTCCGACTCAGCGTTATTGAGCACCTGCATTATAAAAAAGTGCACGGGTGCAGATTGTGTAAGCAACGTGCGTTTAAATGCCATTTAGTTTTACGAATGCCAGTAAGTCGGCGTTAGTGATGGGCTGCCGTTAAATCAGGCACGCATTAATGACCGCAGATAGCGAAAACTTTCAAAAAGATGCACATATTTGGTGTTTTTTTCCTCGAAGCAGCAGCCGGCGTACAGAAGTGATACATCATCACAACAAACCCGAGCAGGAAAAAAGCAGATGATGTTTGCACAATTCAGTACCCTGAAATCAGCCGAGCTGGCCGGTTGAGTCATTCGGTGCTTCGGCAATTTGCTTTTCTGCAGTTGATCAAAATCAAAGGAAGAAATATATGCTGTCATTTACACGGGACACTGAGGACATTATAAGGCCTTCAGGAGGTTCACCTGCTTGAATCCATCACAGGGCCCACGTCGTTACGTTACGTTACACCGAGCTACGCCCATTTTGAGCCACTGTGTCTCCGCGAGGTTGGAATGCAGTGGATTTATCCTCAAAATCTTAACGCGAATGTGCGCGTAAAGTTACCGATTGTCGCTCCGATACTGGTTTGTCTGCAGGCGTCTGTTGTCTCGATGGATGGAGGCTGGTGTAAAGTCTAAAAATGTCCAGTTTTATTTTGTCTGCTTAAGTGGACTTTAACCTCTTAAACTCTGGGGTATTGATCGGTGTGAAATAGCCAAAGATAGAGAATATATCAGGTCAAATATGTTTCAGCAATTTCAAAAGGAAATATAAAGTTCCAGACTTTTTGTTTTTGTTAGCACAGTGAAAGATGAATCCATAGAGTCTGTGTTTATAGTTTTGTTAAATTCATATTTCTATATGCTCTAACGTGCTAATTTCTTCTTATCTTATCTCATGTGATCTCATCTCATCGTCTTTGGAAAATCTCAAAGTTCTCAATGCTAATTACCTCGAAATATTCATGGGCCAACTCATTAGCCGTATTTTATTATCATTTTATACAGATTTCTCCACGATGCATGCTTGTGTTTTTGGTATCTTTGGAAACCTTCGGCGTTTTCGTAGCGCCGGAGCCAAATGACGTCCACCATCTGTCTGCGGACATTTCGGAATGTTGACAGTTACCAACAGACGAACATCGGAACGAATCTCAGGTAGAGATGGAACGTCAGATTAGCCAGCATTTAAAGTTGATCGTTGTTTCGCTGTGTATGAATGATAAACTTCACTGCGTTTGCTTCCGTGCCTTCACAGACGCTCAATCCATCAAGCGCTCCTTCATCTTCCTCCAGTTTTCCCACCTCTCCCGCTGTCTGTCTTCGTCTCCCCGAGCCTCCTGTAGACGATGTCGCTGTAATCAGCCCGGGGTTATTATTAGCATTTGTTTATAGTTGTTTTTTGATGGATCTACAAGGAGAGCTCAATTATCGCCGCCGCCTCTAAGAGCGACCTTGGAATCTCGTTTATTTTCCTCCAGTAAACTACGAATCCAATACCGCCTGCAGATGATTCCGACGATACGCCGGCTTGTTTGTGAGCGTGCGGCTGAGGATCCTTGAGAATGATGTCGAGGTGTCACAACAGACAAGTGTGACCAAAATTACACGGAAGGAGAGAAATGGAGAGAGCGGCATTTGTCTGTGTTCGTCTCCTGCTTGTGCATCTTCGTCGAACCAGTAATTTGTGCCGGCGCGGGTCATTTTGTTGAAGGTAGCACAAACATCCAATAATCCAAACCATTAGGCTCTGTATCGTTTCCTCATCAGCATCGGTCTACAGCCAGTTGGACGGCAGTTCATTCGTATTGCTTTGCACTTTGTGACTTTGTCTACATCCACCTTGACTTGTTGGACAACAGCAATAAATCACGCTGACGCCGGGATCAATTGCAGAACAAGTGGTACTAAACTCTTTACCTCCTCCAACGACTCCACATTCTTCTCACTTTGCCGCTGTGTGTCGGCCATAATATCCCAAAAAGTTATGAATAAATATTTAAGCAGTAGATGAGTTTGTCATGGGGCAAAGGAGAAAATGATTTAGTTCACCCTAACTTTGGAAGTCTTTCACGGTGCACCCAAAAAAAAGAGATAACAAAAAAAACAAAACAACTTTTGAGGTCAGTCTGAGGGCATGGAAGACGCTGCCATCTACATGAATAAAAACTAATTATGGGTTAAATTTGGCTGGGCTGGATGAATTAATGGGGGTCACACGCCTCACTGTAACTTTGTGGAAGAATTGAACTTTTGAACGCCTCGGTATAAAGTCGTTTTCAGACAGCTGTGAGGTGAGAACGGCCGTCTTATTCAGCCTGTGAGGTGTTGATCCGCGCAGCAGCTTCAGTCCTCGATGAGGAAGGAGTTCTTCATCAATCGGTCACCTGACTCCTTCTAGTCAGCAATATTTTTCTACACCACGGAGAGTTTTCCTTACGTACTTTTCATACATGGACTGTCAGCGCCAATGAAGAAACAACGTGAAAATACTTCACTATTCATCGAAGGCGTCCTCAAAAGTTCAAGTTCGTCTTTCGATCAAGTTTGAAACGCTTCACTCAAGTGACGGTAACGGAAGATCTGTTCCATATTTATCTTTAAAACATGTGTTGAGTGTCGGCTCAGATTATAATTTAATTCATCTGAGAACCATCACAGCATGACGCAGAGCGCAACAGAAATACGTTTTCATTCATATTAGCATTAGCAGCTAAATTACTCTTACTCAAATTTGTCTTCCGATGGGTCCATTTTACTTGGAACAAAGTCATTTTTACAGGAAATATCTGTACTTTTGATTTTCATTATAATTAAGACTCAAATTGTACTGATGTCAGTACGTACACGTTTGATTATTGTGTCCTTAGCGACATCGGAGCCCATGGTGTAGGTTCCATCATGTTTAGACATGAGTGAATAAAGTGAAACAGCAGGTCAGAGCAGCCGTTTGTGTTCAATTTGCCTTAAAGTTTGAAGAACACATCCTGCTGTCATTTTTTTTACCACATATCCATCAAGTGTAACAACTTTATGTGGCAGCAGAATATTTGTTTGGCAGGCGAACACAGCGAAATTTCATGTTGAGATGAATTATCGTATTTTATCTCCTTTCTACTTCAATCACATTTAAGACAACGTGCATAACAGGACAGCGGCAGAAACTTAAAAGCGTGAAGACCGAAAGAGTAAAAGAAAGGGAACGATGACGAAGGAACCAGCAGGAAACTCCTCGAAATCAGCATCCATTTTACGGTTTCCGTGAAGGCAGAAAATGAGTTGTGGGAAAAGGAGGAGAGGGATTCCTCGGAAGATTCAAGAAAGCTTCCTGATGGGGCCAGAGGGCCGGCCATGAATAAAACACGAGGGCTCAGCTCGGAGGAGGAGGAGGAGGCATTACGGCTGGAGTGGACCGGCGAAGGCAGGCTGTGCTGTACAGGATGTTCTGATCAACAGGGCTGGGCTCAGACTGCCCGGTGCCCTTGGACGACACGTCTCCAGATTCCTCCCCTCCCCCGCCCCCGCCCTGTTGGGAGCCACTACATGAGGGAGATCACAGAAGTCAAGTGTTAAGGATCGTTAACCCCTTAAACTGGGACATGAATTGGTTCTTGAGTCACACCTGGGCCTTTTCACATTAGTGACACAGTAATTTAACACAGCACGGACGAAAGGCACAAAAATTTAAAGAAGTTATGACTTCCAAAAATACATTACAGTGACCTTTACTGTTTAACTCTGTGCCACTTAAAAATTCCCCTCAGAAAATCTCGTCAGCCTGGATGCGTTGGGCATCATCTCATACACATTTACCCAGAATGCATTTTGATATATTTGGTATGGTAGGACACTGGGCTTTTCAGGAGAATCTAAATTCAAACTTGCTCATCTGAAGAATGAAGTGGTGATGACAAAATGAGTGGAATTAGCTCACGTTAGCAGGTCAGCTAGCGCTCGTGCTTGCTGGTGTTAGCTTTAGCTTTTGGTGAGGACAGAGTAGAGACAAGCTGAGGTGACCGGACGTCCGTGTTTTGGAGCACTGTCTCAGATTTGGCTGCGATTGGTCCACGCATTTGGACAAACGACACCAGTGGGGATTAATTAGCGATGCGACTTCACTGTCAGTTCCCTCGTCTGTGTCTTTTCTGAACGCCATAATAATGTCAACAAACAACAAAAATACATCGACTCGTTCTGTCCTCTTCGCAGCTCCGGCCCGTGCTGGACTAAAGGGTCTTTGGGACCGATTAGTTTTACTCCAGAAGGGTGTGTTTGTGTGTGTGTGTGTGTGTGTGTGCGTGTGTGAGACACGTACTCTCTACACATGTAACTCGCCTGGCCTGTGCTGAAATTCACAAAGCCTCATTAAAATCTTGAGTCGCTGTGACCCGCGGTGCGCTGGAACCACGGCGGCCTGCGTGCCGAGCAGGGCGCTGATTGATCTGCATAACTAACGGGGGGCAATTAACGGGGACCAAGTTCGCCATAATTGGCCTTTTCCCCAGCGTACCTGTGCAAACACACACGCAGGAAGTCGCTCGTGGTCACCAGATGCTCTATCGCCGTGAACGTACTCTCTGAACGGTGATCTACGGCGTTTGATCCTGACGCGGAGCGTGTCACCGCTGACCCCGGAGCTCCTCCTTCTACATTACGCCTAAAGTAAATTGACATCCTGCCCGCTGAACAGAAAGCCGATGACGTAAAACAATGAATATAAAGCAGAAAAAGAGCCGTTCCGCGGGGAAAGGTCGCGGAGTCGTCTGATGACAGTGACCTTTGTTGAAATCCTGAAAGGCATTTACAACTTAATGAGTCCCACCGCAGCTCCGTGGCAGCGTTATGGAAATGAATTGTGATCGTGTGTCTCCCCCAAAACCTTCAATCGTGGCACGACGTGAACTCGGACAACTCCGAGCAACGGAGATTTGGAAATGGGACGATACCGACAAACGGGTCGAACGTTGGCGGCTAAAGTTCCGTTAGGTTTTACGGGGCCTTCATGAGTTATGACACATGAATTATGCACAGTAAATGGAAACTAAAACAGCAAAGACCAGAAAGCTCCGATCTCCAGCTCCGTGTTCTGGGCCCCCTAGGGGGCAGCGTGAACTCCCATTGGCTCCTCCCCTCACCTCGCCCTCGCCCCACTTATATTTCCTGGACAAGCATCAAACTGAGGAGCTTTGGGGACTGGAAACCAGAACTGATTTAGCGCTGCACTCTCAAGACAATTCCGCATAAAATCTCCGATAGCCGGCCAGACTGAGACGGAGGTGAAAAGGAAGTATTGAGCTCGCCGCAGCACCATTCAGCGGCCGTCCATCAATCAGGTCCGGAGTCCCTCTGCTGCTCCCCACGGTGACTTTCACCCTAAAACTTTGGTGTATTGAGAGAAAAGAGGGAGTGCTGGAAAGAGAGAGAGGCAAAGGTGACACTGTGTCCAAATAAAGTCTTCCTTTGTGCTCTATTTATTCTCTCTCTCTCTCTTTCGTTCTATTCCTCTGTGGACTTCTCTCGCTCATTCACGCCTCGAGTCGTCGTCACGTTATTTTCCTGTGTTGTCATTTCGGTGTGATTTATTCCTCCCATATCGCTCCATCCTCTGTGGTATTTGGCTACTCCAGCTAGCCTGACTGGACCAGAATGGACTTGAACCACAAAGAGCCTGGAAGGATCTGATATACTAACATCAATACGTAATAAATACTCTTTAAAGTCGCCTCATACCGACATCGGCGGTAAGTTGTGTGCAGTCGGAGCACCTGGCACAGCGGGCGAGACGAGCGAAGCTGAAAAAAAGACATTCAGACACCGGGAGCGTCTGTTGGAAAACAAACTCGTTTCAAAACACTTCTCTATCGCTCCAGACGTAATTGTTTATCATATTTTTCACACAGAAGGGGAATAAGTTGAGAGGAAATCCTCCAGTGTCTGTCTGTCTCCAGGCTTTGCTGCGGTCCTTGCGTTTGGACTTTGGGGGAGCCCCTCCGTGGCTCTGTGTCTCCGTCCATGTTTCCTAATCGTTCCCTTCAGTCTCCCACTTCTTATCTAATTCTTATGTCACTCACCACCTCAGATGCAACATATAAATTCTGCCTTTCGCCTCGAAAGGATATTTGTATTTGTCCGGATGATGAAAGGGGGGCAGTAAAACATCGGCGAGCCGAGCCGAACGGAGCCGTGCCGAGCTCTTTGGACTAACATTTTGGCAGCGCTTTATGCTTTCTTTGTTGTGTTAATGCGTGTGCGTGGGTTGGAGCTATCAGTGAGTTCACCGGTCCGATGAGGCTCTGCGCCCGACAGAATGCTGTACTGAATGATGTAAAAAATATGCAATGATTGCCTCTTGCGCTGTGTCCTTCTTTTTAATGCTTTTTTTCTGCAGTATGTGCATGTTTCTAGTTTGTTTTTAGAAATAATAAAACCGGCTTCTCTAACGCCTCTTGAGGGTGTTTCTGCTCAGGGAGCGCTTCGTTGCCGAGATTTAGAACCCAGGATTTTAACGGTCTCGGGGCCCGGCAGTGGACTTTTGGAGCCAGAGGTGGTTGTGGAGTTCTTCTTCCTGGTTGTCGTATTCTAGACAAACATCAGCCAGACGCTACGTGACCCGTCTCGGTGTTCGTCTTTCCCGCTCTGAGTGATAAAACATCTCCCCCGGGGTGCTGACTCACGTCATCAGTTTTCCACTTATTGTTGTAAATCAAAGCCAACGCCATGGTATGGCTTCACATATACGCCTCCTCCATCATCCCTCAAGCCCCACCCAGAGGAGGGAAAATAATTAGACAAATAGCCGTAATTATATTTGTCTTTTTGAATCATAGAGAAGATTATGTGATATTGATTTTGTAGGGAATATTAATCTTGTTTCTGAGGTAATTCTTTGAACCGCTTCGTGATTCTGCAGATGAGGTCCGGGCCATAAAATAGAAGTACGCCGTTCAATGCTTCGTTAAGGAAACCACATCATAAAGAATTAGGAGCATCGAACGCAACGCTGGAAAAGGAAGAAAAGTGTCAGATACCGAGAAACGAACCAGGGGGAGAATTATGACCTGTTTATGTTTCTTTTTCTGCAGAATTCTCAGATTAAAGGTACAATTCTTTCAAAAGTCTTTTTTTTGTCACAGTATATGCTTTGTTTTTTTTTTTTTACTTGGCCCTAATCCTGTTCCCTTAAACCAAACAAAAAAAAAAAATCCACTTTGGGCCGCTGTTACTTTGGCTGAAAGCTTTGCTTGTTTTCCCCAATTACTACGTTCTTTAAGAGGGAAAGTTCCTTTTCCTGCGTGACGCTCAGTTTTCAACGAAGTGGACACATTGTCTTTTGTAGATAGGTGAGACTTTTCTGATGTTGACAGGACACCGATCTTAATGTCAAAAAGAGTTTAGCTGAGATCCCGATCGAAACAGGGTTAACGTGTGAGAGATGTTACTCGTACAGATCCAGAGGACAATGATGTCCACAAAGCTACTTCACCATTTGTTTTCTTATTTGTGATAGTAAAAGTCGGGCTATGTATTGCGTTTTTTTTGCCTTGGTGGAGGTATGCAGTGCTCTCTGCTTGTTGTTGTTTTTTTTATCTCTTATTTTTCTTGAATTCAATCAGGAAGTTGTTCTGTTAATAAGACGGGGACACGGGAAGTTGTTCTGTTGGTGTGTATATGAGTACTGTGATGTTCCTTATCTAACGCTCCAGAGCTCTTTGTTGCCGTGAGCTGAATCTGAATCCTGGACTTAACCTTCCGTAACAATGCGGCGTTTGACCGCCGTAGCTTGTTGATGGGCGGTACGCGGCCCGGTACTATAAGCGCTGCCCGACAGTCTGGATTCGGGTCTTTAAGTTAAGTCGCCATAGGCAAACCGGCTGATTTACAGGTGGTGAGGTGAGGCCACATGCTGTCGTAGCCCTGGGCGACAGGAGAGACACTCTGGTCTCGCCTGTGACACGGCTGTCTTTGTATCTTTTTTCACACTACTCCATTTTCTCTGCTGTCTGCTTGCGGCGTGTCTGGAAAGAGGCGAATCACTGACATTTTGATATGCCATCTCTCATTCTTATTTTCCCACTGTCCTAACCTCCCTGGTGCTATCTTACCTACTCAATGCTCCATCTTTTCTCTCCGTCCCTCCGCCGCTCCTACTGCGCTCGGCTGATAAGATGCGTAAAGGTCTCGGTGCTGCGTTGGCACACTCAGCAGAAGTTGGTATGAACCGTACACCGAGATATCGCAGTCTAAACATGGAGGTGCGTAAGGTCATCGTTGTTTTCTCCAGCTTTATTTACATTCAACGGTGCAACGTGCCATTTCCTCCCAGCCCTACATGTGAATGGTGTATTTGGAAAGACCGCTGAAAAACATGGCTGCACGCAATGCTAAAAGCTAACAGAGTATACATGAGCACAGATTGTGTTAAACCCTACACCCTACCCACATACAAAGAGGAGTGGTGTTCAGCGGCGTGTGTGTCTTAGTAATCTCAGTGAGTAATCATTAAGCAAGTGGGGATAATGGCACAAACTTTCACTTTCACCACTTCTGAATCTTCATGTTATCTCCAATCTACATCGAGGATAACGCTGTACACTTTCCGTTTCCTTTTGCTTCTCGAATGTGTCGATGGTGTGACACTGTCCACATTCCAAGAAGACGGCGAGCCTTCGAGCCAAGTCTGAGGGCAGCGCAGAGGAGATCGGAAGAACCACGTACGGAACGGGATTGAAGAACCCCTACAAATATTACCCCAATACATTTCTGGGATGGGTTTATGCAGCATGAAGTTATTGTTGTATTTGCTCAAAACTGAGGAAGACGTACGACAGTTGGGTGCCACATGGTACCAGTTGACCAAAAGCATCCCTCTTGTCAGAATATGGGTCTCAAAATCCTCAGCTCAGAACAAAGGCACCGCCCACTCCCACACTGGGCTAATTGTTATCAGTATTAACCGGCGGACGGATTCAGAGGCAGTTCGACCGACGGACTCGAGATTTCCGTCACGATCTGAGCCGAGCGAAGCACGCCGACACCTTTACGTAAACGCAGCAGCTCCTCTGCAGTGAGTCGGTAGGTTTGTTTTCATCAAAATAACAGCTAATTCTGTCTAAACCCACCGCCCCACATGCTCCCGGTCGATCCTCGGAGAGCTCTAAGGGCTGTCTGTAGCAATAAAGATATCTCCGCCAGACACCCTCGCCGGACTAAATGTCTCTTTACAGTACATCTCTGTCTTTTTCGGTGGTAACTGCACACTCGGAGCTGTTTTTATTCCTTTCTCCCTGCAGAATCTGTGCAAAAAAACAAGTTTTTGCACTCAAAGTGAAGCAGTCATTAGTTTGCAAAATATGCCTCCGACCTGTTATTCATCATTGTTCTGTTTTATTTATTTAATTGCTGTTTCCGCCACTTTTTGTTCTGCTTTTGCTTTCCCCTCTGGTTTTAATGAGGCACTTGTCGGAGGTAAACTCTGTAGACGACATGGCAGACAAGGAGCAGGGGCAGATGGGCGGGCAGAGTGGGGGAAATCAAAATGACTGCTGGGAAATTGGAATACAAGGGTACAGGGCACAGAAGAAGAAGAAGAGGACCCTCACACACCCTCACTTCCATCTCATTTGCATGTTCTTCATTCTAAAATGGTTTCAGTTCGTCAGTTTACACTAAAATGCCTTGTAATGACAAAATGAGACTTTATCCGATTTATTTGTTATTTAAAAGCTTAAATTGTCTTTAGAATAAGGGTGTAATGTGACAAAATGTGGGGAAATGAAAGGGTTGTAAGTCCATTTTTTTTGGCACTTTACATATATATGTGTAAGTGTGAATGCTGGCTGTGTGTGTTG
>OMNV01025968.1:0-29607 GCA_900303265.1 Brotula barbata | reverse complement strand
GAAACCCTGATCATTCCACTGAGTGGCCTGGATCTCAGCTCTCTCAGTACAGCTGGATTGAGTGCAGCATAAACTGAAAATCCATCTTGCGACGCCCCATAACACTTGATCAGCGGTGACACACTTCTATACCTTTAGATGGAAAATGGAAAGAATGATGTGTGGCACAAACGGTTTGACTTTTTTTAAGAATATAAAAATGATACAAGCTTAGTGACAGTGTGAGAGCAGCAGAGAGTGGAGGACACGTTGGTTATCGTCATCGCTCCTCATTCTTATGTTTGACTCCTGCCTGTTTCAAGCCAACAGTTTCAGTTTACTCCTATCGAGGATGACACGCTGACGTCACTCATCTTTAACGCCTCCGTGCAGGGTCTTCTTTAAAATGGCTGCTCAAACCTTAGTAACAGGAAGGCCTGGACGCTCTGTGGACCGTGGCAGTAACCGCTCACAAACACCACAAGTCTGTCTTCTAGTATTTGTCTTACCGATGGCGATGAGCGCGTGCTGCAGCTCCAGGGTGAACGCGGTCAGCGGCACGTCCTCGGACACGGGCAGCACCGTCACGGTGGAGAGGTTGGAGCCCGGGTTTCCTGTGTCCCACTTACTGCCCGGCGTGTGCAGAGCCAAACTGCGAGCTGAGGGGACACGTGGATTATGAAAACATAATATTGTGAAGAAAACAAGCGTGAGCACAAAGTCAGTACAGACACAGAGTACACAAAGATCAAAACAAACACTACACACACAGACACACACACAGACACACACACACCTGTCAGAGGACCGTTCACCTGCTCGAGGATCTTCTGCCCCAGCAAGTGGATCAGCCGGGTCACGACCTGAAAAATACAATAAAAATATAGCAATAAAAGCAACCACGTCTCTTACTCTTCTGTTTTCTTTGCCTGATGTGCAAAATATTTGACTTTTTACTTCACAAATGAGTTATTTTGTGAAAAACGTGACATTCTATGGGTGAGTGGAAAACATGCAGTCACGTGATAAGAGCAAAATAAACCACATGTATACGGAAAAAAATGGAAATAATTTTGGAAAATCGTCACCACATTATTTTTCTAATGGTCTCATCTGCTCAACATCTGGAATGATCCTGGCCACGGTTGTGGCCTTTTGGAGCATTTCTGGCAATATTTGTCGCTTCTTGACGGCGTCCATGCCTTCGAACGGACCGAGTGGGAAACTTCACAAAGAGAGACGCTTTTTTTCTACAAACTTCACCTCCGCCCCGTTCCCTCGGCTGCTTCAGGTTATGGTGCATCATAACACAAACATGTGTGATGGCACCCGGAAATTACTAGTTAACACACAAATAATAATAATCCACAGACTGTGTCATGTTGCTACGTGGGTCCACTGAACAGACTACAAGGGACCTGATAAAGGAGCACCAAATATCACCAACTTACAGAACACCAACACCAGTAACCTAGTTTGGACATCACCCCCCCTCCACAAAAAAGTGATGAAACCACATGATCTAAATTGAGGCCAGCTGATGTCAGGACCAGCACTGCCTACCTGAGGGAACTTCCTCTTGATGGAGCTCAGCGCGCCCTCGGGGAGCTTGGCCAGCTCGGAGTCTCGGACGGCGTGCACCGTGGTCGCTCGGTTCTGGTGTGTCAGAGCCTCCACCTGCGAGGAGTCCGAGGAGGAAAAGTGTCAACAGCCAGAAAACTCAGGTCGGGTCGTGACACGTGCAGGAGAACTCCAATTTACTGCATTTATTCAGCAGGAATCAAGAAAAGCAACGTAAAGGCAGCGAACGAGAACAACAACCACCGGTACGATAACGACAGCGCTCTCCTGACGTCTTGTCCATTTCATCCAGCTCGCCCCTTAAAAGGTAAGAGAACGATTCTCTGTCGATGGAAAACCTCCAACCATAAGGAACAAAAAAATCCTGTTTTTTTAAAAACTCTCAATTTCTTTCATTGCTACAATATGAAGACTAATACTGAATACATTGGTCCAACGATAAACTAAGGATCACATGAACACGTTGGTCATAAAAATGCATTTCAAACATTAGTCTGGTCTTCTTCATCAGTAGGACCAGATCAGCTTTAGGTTTTTATTTTTCTACAAGGACTCACGGCGTAAACGTCCACCCTGTGTTTCACCTCAAACGCAGCACTTTACAATCCGCTCCGACAGTCCAAAGGATTCATCTCAGGTGTTCTTGTACTTCAATTGACCTGGTTTTTATTGATCATTTTCTCGGCCTTTTTTGATTTGTTTCCCTTGTTTTTGGGCGTCGACACCTTAGAAAATGAGGATCGTCTTTCAAGGGAAAATAAAGGTTGGACGAATGTTTGTTGCCTGTGTGATTCTCAAGTCCCAGCAGACTAAAACAACCCTTTCACACTTCAGATTCAACATGTAAGGTTTAATTTGTCGCCTGCTTGTTACTCTGCAGGTGGCAAACTCAGCGGCTGAGCTTGAAAAATAAGTATATACAATTAAGAATGAATAAAGCCGCCGTGAGAGGACGTTTAGTCGTCAAGAAAGACAAAGCAGCGAGCGAACGGTGCTAAGTATGACATAATGTACCACTAAATATAACCGTCACAAAGAGTGTTTCCATCCATCAAACGAAGCTTCGGCTGAACTCCAACCTGAGAGGAACATCAGCTCATCACCCAGCCGTTACGTCAATACAGCTGTGCTAAATACGTCTGTGTGCCGCCACCTTTATAATGATCTTATTCCCACCATCTCGTACGACAGCTCGCCTCCTCCGGGCTACAGTAACCATAGCATCCATCGGCCCAGGTATTATTAGACGCTGGGTGGCAGAGAGAAAGCCAACATCAGCCGATAGGAAAGTGGGTGAGTGGAACATAGTGACTTTGGTCTGAAGTAACACGTGTGGGTGTAAATTAAGTTAACCGGCACCAGTGCAGAGGTTTTCAACCTGTGGTCCATTGTAAATGCCAGAATCTATTCGAGTATTTTGTATTGTTTTTACTTGCACAATTTTTATTTCTTTACTTTGCCATGTTCAAACAATAGTTTTTTTGTTTTTTTTACGTTCAAGGCTAAACTAATGGGCCAGTGTTGTTTTTTTCCCCTCATTTTGGTATTAATATAGAAGAATACATTAGCCAAGCACGTACTGTTCAGTGTGCGTTACACAACATGGACTAAATGTATTGCCGACGGAGTCCAAGGAGCATCAGGACATGAACTTAAGTTCCCTCATCCACCTGATGCTTATAAATAACTGAACCGTTTTGAATGTGAAGAATTTAAGACAAACTCCACACTGTTCACACTGACTTACAGCCACAACTGTGCATGAGGCGGCTTGCGTATGGGGTTCAGGGTTCTTACCACTCCGATAAGGTCGCCACGTCCGTACTCTCCGGTCAGCTCCTTCTTGCCGTCCTCCTTCATGATTACAGAGCGCAGACGACCGCTCAGGACTATGAAAGTACTGTCCGACTTCTCCTCCTGCCTGAGAAAGACGAGGTCAACATTGAATACTTGACGCCATTATTGAAAACCTAAAATCACTGCAAATCACTAAAGACGAGCTCGTGAAGAAATGGATTATTAAGATACTGCTATGACTTTATGTCTATAAACTTAAACTTCTTTTCAAAAAAAGATACCGATTCCCAAAACGTAGAAGGTCATCAGTAAAATACCTGTAGACGGCCCGGCCAGCTTCCACGGCCATCCAGTCCAGAGCAAAGTCGATCTGCCTGACGAAGGACGACATCCTCCTCACCACCGTGTGGGCCACGTTCAGCACCACACTCGGCTCCACGCGCATGATCCTGAAGAACGCGTTCGCATTAGAGCACATAAAGGCAGCAGTGAGAATATTATGATGGATGAAAGCATGTACTGCACGTTTTCAGTGTCACTGACTCATAGAAGTGGGTCTTGGAAATGGAGAGGAAGCTGCAGTCCCGGATCGCCCGGACAGTGAAAATGAGGGGCTCTCCGGTCAGGACCGCGAGCTGGCCGACCAGCTCCCCCGGGTGCGTCACAAAGAGGCACGACTCCTCCTCGCGGTCGATCATCCGCTGGTATACATGCAGCAGGCCCGAAATCACAAACTGAATGCTCACCTCCTACAGCACAAAGAGGAGCGGGGGAGAATGTGACACCGGGGAAATGAATGTGAAGGACGTGTCTCACATTAGACTCCATTCAAATGTTCATGGCTCCACGCAAAGGTGTCGGGGATGAAATCAAAGTGGTACAAGGATCTGCACATCACACAAACTGTACTGAATACCAATTGTGACAAGAGATGAAATGAAAGAACACTGTGAAGATCCAGGTCGTGGGTAACAAAGAGGGCCGGCTGGGCTGGGCAGGTGCTTGAGGACATTTGGTCTCTCATCCACGGAGCTCCTTCAGTTCTGACTGACTGGAGATTTCCCCGTGTTCTTCAATCCCCGTAACACACTGCAGCAGAAACAGTGCCAGCCTGACGAGCGCACGCACAAACTCAGCCAGAAACACAGGAAGCATGCTCGTACATCGGAGAAACCAAACAACCGCTGGACAAACGCACGAATCAACAAAGGAGGGCCAGTGCCTCAGGACAAGACTCGGCAGTCCACCAACTTCTGAAAGACATTGGACAGTCCTTCGGGGACGTACACTTCCAGGATAGGGAGGACTGGTCTACGACACCCTCTGTAACCCACCTACAATGCCGTTCTTTCAGCCCTTCACAGGAGACTTCACACTTGCACGTCTGTCCTCGTGAGACAACTCCAGAGACGGCCATTTGAAGTAGACCTCAGACGACTCGTGACTCAGAACAGCCAAGAACGATGACGAACCAAGTAGCATCAGCGACCTCGCTTACAAGCCCACAGACGTTAAATGTCTGCAGGGACTCCCGCCTGTCAGTCAGACCCGATGAGGTAACGTCCTCACATGTCTTCACCCAAGTCCCCTAGGACTCAATTCGACCCACCTCGGATAAAGAGAACTGTGAGCCACCTGAGTGACAAGGAGGCACGACTGTTTCATTTCAACGTGGCCTTCTGCCTTTAACAGCAGAAACTGGTAGATACCAAGGACGTCAACTGAAAAATGGATGATGTTTATGTAAGAATGCAGAGGAAGATGAAATTCGTTTCCTCCTTTACTCTCAGCCGTTAATGTATTAATCTGATGTGGCGAATTCCTTTGTTCATACAGTCGCATTACAATTAGCTTTAGAATGTTTCCAGGTTGATGTTTGACTCACGGAATATTTAGCAAAAACATATATTAGATGTACAGCAACTGTAATATAATAAAGATGTACGGTAACTTTTCCATGCCACCATTTTATAAAGTACCTTTTCAGTGAACGGCCGGGGATGAACTGACCCAATAAGAATGAAACTAACGACATAACAAACTAACTAAGCATACAGCGCCATTCAGAGACAGAGGCCATTCAAAATTCACTCAAAGAATTTAAAAGACAATAAAAGGAAAGAATAAGAGTCAATTTGAAGTGGAACAAAGGCAGTGAAACACCCTTTAAATCTCTGTTCTCCAGCTTAGGAAATGGGAATCCAGGACTTCACTCTTCAACAATGAAGTGTGTTAAGGGTCCCTCAACATTTTAATATCTTTTGAAGCTGTCCTGACCTGGTCTCCCTGACGGGCCACCACGGAACCGGCTTTGACGTGATGGAGAGTCACTCTGCCCTCCAGCAGACTGGGGTCCTACGAATCAAAACACAACACAAATCGTCAAATGCTCCCAGCATCTACTGGATTGTCTCATTCCGACATGGAGATTTAAAGTTGCCCTGACAGCAATCGTCAACTGTTTTAAATCTTTCGTTTGATTGTTCTTGGCGTCGTCCTACCTGCAGCTGGATGATTCCCAGCAGGTCTTTCTTGGATGCCTGGAAGATGGCGCTGCCTTTACTGAGGAAGTTGGCATCGGAGCGCCCCCCGCTGTCTGTGAACTGAAACACTGAGGAGGGCGTGTGCTGCATTGTTACGTTCTTCTTCAGAATGGACTGGAGAGACAGGCACAAGAGAGGGACACATGAGGATGGGTAGGACACACGGGGCAGATGGTGACGCGTGGAAAGCGGCGTGGGGCGCTTACTCTGTGTGTGGCAGGACTGGACGGCGCTTCATCGATGGTGACTCTGGCTCGCTCACAAGCCATGTTTAAGTCATTACCAGTGAGTCCTGTTGTAGAAAAGGGATCCTGTGTCAGTGTCCTTGCTTTCAGATGAATGAATTGATGGTCAATGAATACGGGCACATGCCATTTGGTGAACGCTTCTACCCAGAGAACACATATGGCACTGTCAGACCCGTGCACATGGCACACCCACCTGTGCTGTCAGTGGGCATGGAGATGGATCGAGGCTTCCTGGGGATATGTGAAGGGCTGTCCTTTAAACCATCTGTCTGACACAAAGAGAAAAGACGGCAGAGGATCAATCTCACTTAATCATGTGACATGCAAAGGTGGCTAAAGTATCTCAAAGTTATACCTAAAGGTACAGACATCTCATTTAAAAATGGACGAAAACATACGAGAAAAAGGCAAATGGTAATTTGACTCTAGTATCAAAAGTATTTTTATGGATAACAACTGTACTTAAGATTTAAAGGTATTTCTGTTGCTCTCAATGTTGTCTGAAGCTGTGTGTGTGTGTGTGTGTGACCTGTCTCTGTGGGATTCTCTGTGGTCCCGGTGGCCGACTCATCATGGAAGTGTGGCCGACGGGTTGTCTTTCCTGGATTTGATTCTCCAATCACGCTGTTCACATTTGTCAGGGGCACCGCCTGGCGCTCCTGGAGTTACATAACAAAAAATGATCCCTGCTGAATGTGTCGCATCCAGAAAAAAAATGAAACAATGATACCTGCTCTGAAGTACATTGAAAATGATTTACAAAACCAAAGTGATATCGTGTGTGAAAAAAAAACCCCCCTGCCCTCCCTGTTTTTAATGGAGGGGCTTCATGAAGGACCATGTCGTGATGCTGCCCTCAAGGTTGTGTGAAATGACCTTGCATGTGTGGGTGTGAACATTTCTGTATTGGGTTTGGGTCAAAAACAACTAACGGGAGCACTTTGTGTGTGTGTGTGTATATTTGTCTAGATCACACATATACAACTTCATTTTCCTCCTACCGGGTTGAAGAGCTCAGTTGTTAGGCCCAGATAGTTATGTAATGCCAGGAAGGTGACTCTTTGGAGGCGCACCATGATGATCTGCAACACATAAAAAGTCAAATACTGAAACCAGACGAGGTCGCAGGTCATATTTCTGACAGATGATCAGTGGAGTATTGCTATTAGTGCAAGTATTACTTCAATTCAACTCTAATATCTGCAGTAAAATCTCTTCTTTTCCTTGACTCCTTTTGGTCCAAACAGGATTGTTGTTGGTTCTAAACTGAATTATAAAATAGCAATGATTTCAGTGTTCAGACTGAACCCAAAGGGTTTGATGCTGATGTTTGGTGTGATGTTGGTAAAAATGCCAACATCTGTACGTAGAGTTGAGTTTCTTTGGTTTAAGTTCTTCCTGTCTGACTGTAAATAAATGTGAGGTTCAAACAGATCTCTTACATAGAAGACTCTTCAAATACTCAAGTACAGTTATTATCCAGAAAAATACTTTTGATACCAAAAAAAAATGACCCTCAGCAGCCGTTACCTGTATGACTCGCACCAGTGTCTCTGGATATTTCTCAAACACCGACTGAAAGCCTGATGCAGGTAAACGCAGGACTGTGGAGCACAACGCTGCCCGTGCGGACACGGTTTTATACGGAGCTGGATACCCCTTATGAAGACAGGACAAGACCGAAAAGAGACAAAGACAGACGAGACAGTAAATGAAGCTACACTCATTTATCCACTGGGTGTGAAGATAAAATTTCAAGTAACTATGATTGATTACACTGGTAGTTACTTACTTATAGAAACTCTGTCCTTGTTTTTTGTGGTAAGATTATAAATTGTTCTGATTGATTTTCTATTTCTATTTTTCTTAATCTGAGCCCATCAGTTAGAGTTCAGTACAACTTTCAATGACAATAATATGATTGACCACTCAAAGATCCACTGGGGAAGCAAAACAATATTATTCTTCATACATTATCTTAACAAAAATCTAAGAATAAACGTATTTCCTAAAATGCGATGTCAAGAAACACAGCAAACTTCTTTCACACATTAGAAGAACCCTAAAAGGTTCTTTAAAGCAAAAAAAAAAAAGAACATGGCAGCAGAAAGAACGAAGAACAGAAAATACAGAAACGAAGTGACTTGACACAAAGTGGGGCGAGGGTAATGGAAAAACAAAATGAGACAAATTGAGAGTCCAAAGACAAATGCGTCCGAGAGAGAGGCGTGAGTGGAAAAATGATCAGCAGAGAGAGGACGGGGAGCAAAAGGGACTAACAAGACAGGAAGAGACACAGACAGACAGATTGGAGTGCAAAAGAGGAAGGACGAGAAGCGGGTTCTACATGCAGATCGAGGGGAAAATGATAAAGAGCTCACAGTGATGATGTCCAGAATGCTGAGCAGGCTGTGGACACTGTCGCCCGGGAGCACATCCTTCACCACCGGCTCGGTACCATCCTACAAACAGGAAACAAAAGCAGAAGGAGCAGGTTGTCAACAAACGCCGGGGGTAACGTCCACACTTGGATGAACATTTTGAGGGTGTTTTGGAGTTGAAATGAAAATATGGGCAAAAACTAACGTTTCCAAAAGTGCCAGTTCTGAAAAAATGTGAAAGCAAAATCTATGAAAGAGGAAAAAAAAAAAATCATAACTTGCCTGAAATGGTTTAAGATGTGCAAGTACTGGAAAAGTGGAATAAGAAGTCAAGGAGTATGGAGAAGGGGAAGTTTAGGAAAACTCAAGTTTCAATTCATTTCATGGGGTTTTTAAATTTTGAAAACATGGAAAATTTTAAAAAGTATGAAACATATTAAGAAAAAAAAATATCTTTGAGGTCCCAGCACATCTTAAATTAGATGAAAGTTTTGAAGTTTATTTACTTGGTGTCAATACCGAGGAGGACTCACAGCTCACAAATACACGTGAAAGTCAATCCGTGTGCTGTTTACGTACATTCTCATGTATGCAGAGCTCCAGTCGCCCATCCTGGACCACATAGATACTGTCGTCGTCATCTCCCGGCCTGAACAGACCCTCACCCTCCTGCAGTTCAATAAGCACCATGTGGCGACACAACTCTAGAAAGAGGGGCTTCTCAAAATGACCCAGGACCCTACAACAACATTCAGATCAACATCAAACAACAACAAGCACGTTTCCCATGAAGTGAAGTGGTTTTCTTGTCAAACACACACCTGACATTCTTAAGCATGTAGAGGACCTCTGAGGGCAGGTTTGAGCTCTGCACATCGAACTCTGTTAGGTCAGCCTCCAGCAGGGAGGGAGGGGGCTCCTTGGGCTGCAGTGTGGGGGGGTCTTTACGGATCTGAAGGATTCTGTCAGGTAGACGGACGCAAAACTTATTCCTCGACTCCAAGAAGATATGTACACAAAGACAAAAGGAAATCAAACAAAGTGTTGAACGATCATTAACAATCATACTTGCGAGCTATACTTAGAACTTTGGTCCTTTTGCGTATGCGCTGTGGCTGCTTGGAGGTGGAGGGAGGAGGAATGGAGGACAGGGTCTGAACCTTTGAAAAGCAAAAAAATGTGTGCTGTCCATTAATGCACACAGACAAAAGAAAAAAAAGACACTGAGGAGTACGATTAGAGCATAAAGGCCTGGGGGGGCTGCAACGTTTGTTCATTTCTGCCCTCTAGTGGCTGAATTATAAAATACACTCTTCCACACCCATATATGGGGACTTACTGGCTAAATGTGACCTCAGGTTACTTTCGGACATGAAAAGTCAGACAGTGCACATCGATGGACACTTTGTGGAAGTATTGTTTGTACAAGGTACAGTTTGTGTGTGTTAGTACAGTATATATAAGAAAAACAAACCTTCCTCATGATCTTCCTCCCGTAGAAGAGCACTTTATCTCTTTTTCTGAAACGATAATGAGGTACACCAGGCTGTTGGTCACCTAAAAACCACAGAAAAAGTGTGGATGAAACCAAATTAAGACGTCAACCCTCAGTCATGTTCTTGCGAAATTTAAAGAGAGACATTATTAGCTTCACAAGGGGCACACAAAATTATCATAATACCAGAAGATAAAACTTAAGATGAACAGGTTGGAACACTCACGAGCCAACTTGTATTTCCTGTAAAGGAAAAGCACCACAATGCCAATCATGAACATTGCTATTGTAGCTCCAATCAGTGCACCGGTGAGCTAGAAGATAAACAAGAGCAATAAAATAATACACAAACTACAGCTGTCCATGCATCAAGTCATTAGAATGTTAGCTGCTAACTCAGGGAAAGTTGTGTAGTTCCTTCATAAAGTCATGAATTTGACAGCAGTGGTAGTTATCTCTTAGTTTTCCCTTCAGACAGTCCTTACATCAAATATAATCATCATTCATACGGGCTGGGGAAGTCATCAACGGAATATTTCATACAATGCCAAGAAAAGGTTGCACACCGTTTCACTTTTTCCTCATTCAACAGCCTTATTCTGAAATATTTTTCCTCATCAATCTATACAACATAACCCAAGAAAGACAGTGAAACCTGAATTTCAGATCTTTTAGCTTTACCCAGCTTAAGCTTTTAAGAACTTTAATTCATGAATCAAAACTATTTTAGAAAAAGATGGTAACAGAACAAAATGTGGAAAAAGTGAAAGGGTTGACATACTTGTTCTTGGCACTGTACATTACTAGGATGTCTGGACAGAAATAACTTTGAGGAAGTGTACTCAGCCAACCGCTGCTGTGTCTGGTTGGACGCACAACAGTGGGTACATTCTAGAGACGGGACGCCCTCAACGCACTTCATGTCAGCTTCTTTATATTTTAGCATACAAGCCCGGCAGTGTCCTGAACTGTCTTGCTCTGTTGGCATTCAAGCATGTCAAATCGTACCATAGTGGTCTGCATCCTCTCCTCCACAAACTCCAGCACTCGTGCTTTGATGTCATTTTTGCTGCTCAGAAGCACCTGAAACAGAAATACAGGGGCGAGTCAACTACGACAAAAACAGGCAATAATATTTTGGGAAGAGGAAATAACGCATAACAAACGCTACAATACTTCATTACTGTCTTTAAGTACTTTCTTAATATTAATTATTAATGGTATTTAAATGTTTTTGCTCATTATTAATTTTCATTGACTCCTTCAGTCCAGTCAGGTTTGTTGTTGGTTCCAAACTAAACTGTAAAATGTTGATGTTTTCAAGGTTCAGACTGGGAGACATAAGATTGAAGTCAAAGGGTTTGATTGTGCCGATATCTGTACGTAGAGTTGAGTTTCTTTGGTCAAGTCTTCCTGTCTGTGATAGATTAATAAAGTATCTGTATGTCTAGATTGACTGTGAATAAGTGTTGAAAAGTTGAAATGATTCTTGACAGTCCAACTCATGAACAGATCATCATTTAGTTCATCTGTAGACCATCACAAGGGAAGAAATTACACTGAGAGCCACTGAAATACTTTGACCTTTACCTTAAATACTTCACTATAGTTATTATCCAAATATACTTTACGTAAGTCGAAATAACATCAGCAGCTAAATGACTTTCTGATCGGTCAATTTTACTTTACAAAGTAGTCATTTTCTAATTGACATATCTGTAGTTATACTTTGAGGTACTTTCTCCACCGCTGGTAGTTTTGGCATGTGTGTACTGTGTGTCTTCATATAAGAGCGTTCGAATTAGTATTTACTGCTCTCAGTCTTTTGTTGACCTCTTTGACTTTATTACTTAATTGAAGGGCTCTCTGATATACCAATTGCATGGGGAACTTCTTGTCTATTTCGATACATTGTACAGCCCTACAGCCACCATAATGATGGTAACAGGTGTTTGGGAGAAACAGTGACGCTTACTGAACTGGCCCAGGCGCACAGGTCTCCATCCTCCTCTCCTTGGCATTCCATCATAGGAGATGGGGTGAAATCTGGATAGAATCATAGCGTGACGAGATCAAAGTAACGTTAGCAGGTTCCATTATTTCAAAGAAGACGTTTGGATAAAAGGTGTAAAAAGAGGAGCGTCAAGTTTGTACATGAGTAGCACGCATGCTAGCCGCGCCTCTCTCTACGCCATCGTCTGATAGCTAATGTTGATTCTTATCCGGTGAGGTACACTCACAACAAGGGGAATCGATGCTGTGTTTGGTGTTTGCAGTTATCGTAGTCATAATCTAAAGGGGCTCAACTTTAGCTAACTGATAAGTTAGCTAAAATAGCGTTAGCATTTCTAGCATTAGCCGACTGTTCAAGCGATGTAAACAACATCAAGAATATTTACAAAAATATTACGGAATGCTCGGTGTGCACCGAAGACAGACATTTTCCGTAAACTGTTTTTACCCGGCGGCTCTTCCAGCATCAAGCACAGGGAGAAAAGTTAGCAGGTCGCTAACAAACTTTCCTTCACTCAGTCACTCCATTAGCCCCGCCCACTTTCATATTTTATCCAATACCGTGACGTCCGTTGGTGCCTCGGTACATAACAACACTTCCTGTTTACAAAATACAGCTGAATGTTCTTAAAGCCATAGCAACATTTGATACGTTTATGAATTCATTTAAACAATACAGTACCAGTCTAAATAATGTTAGAAATAATAAGCCATGGGATAATTTATCTTTGCTCTAGGTATCAGATATGAGATTTTTTTTTTCATCAATGATGTATGTTTTTGTTCATTTGTTAGATAAATACACACTTGTATATTGTCGAATGTTGAAAATTGTATATCTATGTTGTAGGTGTTTTGTAATCATGATAATACATGAATCCTTTTTAAAACTACATACAATTTATAGGAGTCACTTAATTGAGCTATGTGTATGATAAAACATATAGTACATACATTCACACAACGGATATGGTATCATATTGAGTGAAATAAATATATGTAAAAATTGTATATATGAAAAGTGTGTGTGTGTGTTGTGCCATCTTCACCTTAACATATTTTGCTTTAACATCTAGTGAAATGCCCAAAGAGAGCAGATACAGTATATCAGGATGCATTCTGTGAAAATTTATGTGCAGCACACCCAGAATAAGTATGATTTTAATTTAAATGCAATCGCTTGAAAAAGAATTGGATTCTGCAATTGATTTTGCGATAGTGTTTTTGGTTTGTTTGGTTTTGACACAGTCGGGACACGGAAAGGAAACCTGCTCATCGTATCTTTTAATATTGCCATCAAAGTCAGAAATCATCAAATATTCCTCACTCCGTTTTTATTCAGAATTTTGTTTCTATCCTTTCTGCCTATTCCAGTTATACTATCTATATAATAAAATAAAAATGCACCAATTTTTCAATTAAAATATTATCAAAGTTCAGCAAAAGGGCACGACACACTTCAAATCTTCATTTCATTACATTTGTTTACTAACGACAATCACTCGTAGTGGCAGACTTTAGAACGTGGAGGTGTTAAATACATGAAAGACCTTGTAGAAGCAGAGAGCATCTTCACAACGTCTGTCTAATTCCACAGCCGTGGCTGATTTTACGTTCGCATATCTCCCAACATATGTGGCCTCAAAAGATCTCTCAATATTTAAGTTAACAAAAACATTCATCTTTAGACTTTGTCCAACTAACAAAACATTTTGATTAGAACAACTGCAATCTAAACTGAATAAATGCATTCACACAACGGGTACATGACGGTGCCATGAGACAGGACATAAATAGTCTTTGGGACACACCGTGCTGTCTCTCTCCAACAGGGGTACAATAAGAACGCCACAACAAGCTGCAACAGTATATACAGAAGTACATCGTAAGTAACCGAATTAGCAGTATATGTGAACACGATCATGTGTTACTTACAGTATCAATCAAACTACTCGACGTGCAATCGCAAACCCACGTTATTCAGCAGCGAGACGAATAAAACAGAAATCTTTTACACCTCCAAGCATCTGCAAGCATTCAGGGATCCTGAGTCTGTCCTCCTCTTGTCCTCCTTGTTCTGCTGCTGATATCTCACTCATACTGCTTGATCTCTCCCTCTTGATCTATTTGGTGAGGTAATTGGCCACAGTGTGATAGGCCTCCAGGATCTCTGAGTCAACAGGGCAGGTGTTGCGGAAGACTTCCTCTTTGTAGGCATTTTCCAGATAACGCGTCAGACCTTTGAGATCCGGAGGAATGACAAAGTCACGGTACTGCTTACACACCACCTGGGGGGGAAAAATCAGAACCGTAAAACGATCCTCAAAGGGTTCATCACACATTTTTTTTTATATTAGAGTAAAAGTCCAGACATCTCATTTAAAGATGAAATATCAAAATATTCCAAATAAAACGGACCCATTAGACAAGATACTTGTGTAAAAGTCACTTAGCTGATGATACTAATTTGACTTAGTCCCTGATTGGACCAAAGGAGTCCAGGAAAAGGAAAGATTTGACCTCAGATATGGAGTTGAATCAAAGTAATAATCCTCCAAAATATGGTCTGAATCTTTCCCTTTGATGTTTCCTTCTCACCTTGACTATGTGGAGTTTGGGGAGCAGGTTGCAGTCTGCCAGGCTGAGGGAATCCCCATCCAGGTAAGTGCGCGTCGATTCGTTGCAGTCTGGGTTCCGGTCCAGCTCATAAGGGAGGGGGGTCATCAGGAAGGTGTCCAGTTTGACCAAACTCATTAGGAAGTTCTTCTCTAGCCCTGAAAGTGATTATATATCATACATTATAATAAAAATGGGTCCCTGACTCCATTTTCTGATAAATGCAGGATCAGGACAGATGTTGACCTTTTAGTTGTATTTATTTATATGTCACACTTGTTCTCTCTATCACTCTGTACTAACATCTGTGTTGATGCGAGATTCTGAACAATTCAGATTCCAACTGTTGTTTTCATGTTATTTCCCTACATTCATTAATTCTACCCACTTAAGGCTCCTCCATCCCACCTGGACGTTGGAGCACTTTAAGTTTGTCCTCGTCTTCGTTGGACCCTCGTTGATCTGCGGGCTGGTAAAGCCCTTTGAGACATAAATTTGCCTTTTCATGACTAATTGTCCCTTTCCTGTGCATCGTCCCCTCAGAGACGTAGACATCTACAGCATTTCATATTCATTCATTCTGAGCTCTTCTATCTTCTGTATCCACCTCTGATAACTAAAACTTGGCAGTCAAAGGTGGAGTAATCATCTTAGTCCACTAGGTGGCAGACATACCTCCAGACTTTAACATTTATACACATCCATCACACTCACAAAAACTACAGCCAGCACGTTCTCTCCTTCAATACTGACAATGCAACTCACAGGTTGGAGTAAAATGAAACTATCCCTTTATGTCCAAATGTCAAACTAATGTCCTTACTCTCATTAAAAGCAGGCATGGGATTCTTGATATATGCAGAGAATTTTCGGAAGATGTCATCGCCGGCACCATTTGACTCTTTGTACCGACAGCACAATTTTGGATATCTGAAATAGGAGAAATAAAGAGTGGTTGTGTGGGTTTGTATATGATGAAAACAGGAGGTGAGTAAGGTGAAAGGAAGACCGCTCACTTTGGTGGGGCCAAGGTCTCCTCCAGGAACTCCTCGATCTTGTTGGTGTCTGTTTTGACCTCATCGTTGTAGATGATGAAAGGAAGCTGAGAGCCTGGAGCCAAAGTCTTCAGCACGTCTGCTGCCCTGCAACACAGCAGCAGAGCACCGACGAGGGTTAATCATCTGTGTCAATAATATAACATATATATATATATATATATACACATCAATCCAGTGCTAGATGTCCGGTGTCTTTCAGTCCGTGTGTTGTTGTCGACCCCCCTCCATCCCAGGGAGGAGTTGGACAGGCCTACAAATGACTTCCTGAGTCTGTCCATGGAGCAGGACAGGGACAGCAGACTGTCACTGGACAAACTCCTCTGCCTGTCAACAACGATATGCAGAGGTTGGTGGACATTGTCCAGGATGGACATCACCTAGTCCAGGGCCCACTACTGATCCAGCTCTCCTCCCCAGCCTGTCCAGTCGTGCGGTGTCTCTCTTCTTGCTGCTGCTTCCTCAGCACACTGCAGCATAGACCAGGACACTGGACACCACAGACTGGGAGAACATCAGCAGCAGCTTTTTACAGATGTTAAAGGACCCCAGACTCCTCAGGAAATAGAGCCGTCCCTGACCCTTCCTCTACAGAGGGTCCATGTTGTCTGTCCAGTCCAGTCTCTCATCCAGCTGCAGCCCCAGGTGTTTGTATGTCCTGACCCCCTCCACCTCCACCCCCTCGATGTCCACTGGTTGTAGCTGGTGCTCGGAGGTGTAGTGTTGCGTGTGGGTTTGTCCCTGACATAAACCTTTTCATTATAGCCTGACTGACATGAACGGACACAATACGGTGAACACCAGTATAATAGAAGCCAAGGCAGTGTGTGTGGAGTGTAAAAAAATGTTCTCGCACTTCTTTGTGTCCACAGTAGACAGAGTGAAGTTGGCCCCTTTCAACCAAAGAATCATGAAGAGCCTCTGGCAGAAAGGACAGTTCCCCACACTCCGCACGTCAGCGCTGGCCTACACACACACACACACACACGCAGCAGAGAGAGAAGGCTTCATATTACACACACAAACTTGTTTCTGACACGTCAAAGTCATCTTTTAGTCTCTATAGCAGCTCATATCAATCAAACACAAAGGCATCCGCTCTACAATCTGACTCAGGACTCTAAAAAGAATTCTGCACTCAGAATTCTTCTTTTCTTTTCTTTTTTTAATTCTGCCTTTTTCTTTAGATTTGTCACTTTTTTCAGAATTTTTACAGTTGTGACTATTGGAGGAATTTTTACTTTTTTAGTCCACTAATTTTTTTTAAATATTATATCTAGTGTTGATTTTTTTCCCTCAGACTGTTTTGTTTTTACTTTGCTCTAATCCTCGTCTGTAGTTATCTGGCTGTTGGTTTTTGTATCGGTGTCATTGTCAATGTGTGTGTGTTGGATTGGGTAACTTGCGCTGCTTTCTTCCATCTCACTTGATTTGCTGCTACAAGCTCAACCAAAAGTACTTGAGTACTCAGCATACTAAGTATGTAAAATGACAGACTGCTCTACGTGTGAGCAGACGTGTTTGTGGGTTTTGTTGTGCTGCAGCCTGGTAATCCTGAGTCATCTGGCATGTGTGGAAGCTTTGGTATTTTCAAAGAACAGAACACAGGTCTACAAACCGGGCAGGTCTGTTTTCACTTTCTACACTGATACTGGGCACAGGGGACAAACGGGAGACACGCCACAGAGACGGCTTTACAAGAAAACTCCAGTTTTCACATGGAGATGTGCTGCTAAAGTTGTATTTATAGGGGACAGGTGTGTTTAAATGGATCATGAATACAGAATACAGAACGGAACACGGCTCTGAAAAGTAAACTATGTGTCACTGCTGAACATTTCAGACACAACTCGCCTTCATTATCTGCATATTTGAAGACATTCCTGTCTCACAACTACAGCCATGCCCTTCACTAAGTGCACGTTTATTTTGCTCATAAAATGAACAAAGTTCAATCCATAAACCACTTCAAAAAGTTTCTGTATTTGTATTATCATTATTTTTACATGATACTATTATTTATTTATATATATATATATACATGTATATGTACACATACACACACATATATATATATATATATATAGTGTACATCATTTTTTGAAGGCTAATTTAGCATTTAGACAACATAATTATGTGGGTCTTACCTTAATAAAGAGTTCAATCTTCGGGTCATCAGCCATCTCTCTTCCTTCCTCCCTTCTCTCTCTCTCTCTCCCTCTCTCGCTCCCTCTACTCTTTTCCAGTTGATCAGTATAACACTTTCTGGCCGTTGCTGTCGTGAGAACAACAAAGCAGAGATTGGTAAACTGTGGTCATAGATTTCACCTGTTTTGGCACACACTCACACACACAGATAGACCAGGGAGGGCGTCGCTGGCTGACACCTGAATCCAGCAGTAAGATGTGTTACTGATGGGTACTCACCGTGGGGGTCCCGGTCTGCTTCTGGACGCTCTTTCTTTTCTCTCGGTCTGTATTTTGTCGTCACCGCTCCCAGTCTCACAGGATCTCTGTGTATTGTTTGTCTCTCGCCTCACCTGTCAGGCTCTGACATCAAGGCCACGCCCCCTCCAGCCTGACCAGTCAGACCTGCAGATCTGGATCTGTCCTGCCAGCATCTATAATCTGTCACTCTCTCTGTCTCTTCACGGCTGCAGTACGAGTTTCTCTCCGTCTCTTTCTCATTGTCACACTGAAAATTCATGAAATATCAAACGTTTACATAGTTAACATAAACACATTTATTTATCATGTCATCCAGTACCACTCAAACATGTTATAATGTAAAGTTTAAGATGATAACACTCCGTTTTATTGAAACTGTGTTGTGCTTTTGGTACTTTTTGGTGTTTTTTTGGTCATTTTTGAGGCCACGTCTTTTTGTTGTGGTGGATTTATGGTTGATTGGTCGTATTGGACTGGATTGGACAGGCGTACCTAATAAAGAGGATAAAGAGGACACTGCACAAAACCACAACCTAAGTACATTAGTGAAATGAGTTCATGTGGTAACATTGAGTAGTCTTAATCAAATGTTCATTTCCAATGGTATACGGTATAAATTAACATTAGGAAGTTTAAACTGTGGCCTTAAACTACAGACCTCCATGACTGGTCATGGTCTCAATCGACCAGGTATTCAGTGAGAACGGGGAGAGAGAGAGACATGATGTAGATAAAAAGACAGTGAGACAGAAAGAGAGAGGTCAGACTTAAAGGGTGTGTGGTGCTTGTCATCGCTGACTTTGTTCTGTGGAATCCGCACGTTACAGTCACAAGTGGGATTAAAGCAATTTGCCCATTAAGTTTTCTTTCAGATCTCGCCGGAAGTCTACGTCCACAGACAGGATGGTTAGGAAGTCGATTATCCACTGGGTGACCGCAAAAAGGAACGAAACAATACCTCCTGTTTATCCTCACAGGTGAATAAACAACATTTGCAGTAAAAGTTGATCTTTATGTAAAACACAGAGAGAGAGAGAGAGAGAGAGAGAGAGCAGCAAGATTTGTCATCTCTATCTGAAGAACACCCCCCTCTAGTGGTAAAAGTGTCTAGTGCACATAGCATGAGTGACATTTTAAACTGCACACATGACATCGGTATGGTAAAGTAATGAAGTAAAAATACATCACTACAGAGCTTCAGTATGTTTACGGAGACTTTGTACTTTTTTTTAACAACATATCTGGCGTATGTTTAAGGAGCTGTTGGCTCAGATTATAACTCTATAGTTCATCTGAAGTCCATCCCAAGGCAGAAAGGACACTGAGAGGAAGGCAAAGACTTTGACTTTCAATACTGAAGTTCAGTTATTATCACACTTAAGTATCACTTTGGATACTTAAGTCAAATTAACACCAAGAGCTGAACGACTGAAGTTTGTTTTCTGACGGCTATATTTTACTCATAAGTTATCTTTAAATGAGATATCTGTTCTTTTACTCGAGTATAACTTTGAGGTAGCTGCTTGACACACACATTTAGACTTACAGGTGCAGTATAACGTGTTACACCATTTGTCTACTGCTCAGAAATGTTTTTGTCCTTTATCTCTTCAGGCATTCAGGCAGATCTGTGGGTGAACTGATGAGGAAGTACTGTTGTACTACACAAGTACTGTGCCAAAGTCTAATCAGCACCATCACATCCTTCTCTGTGACACATTTAAGCACACAAACTCCGTCTTATGTGGAAGGAAGTTCAAGTGGTTGACTCAAAAGTTGGAGCGGTTTAAATAACAAAATACATGGAAACAAGGTTCTCAAACTGAGGCACTGGTGGTAATGTTAAACAACCAAATCCTCAGGAAACGTCTTGGAGAGAAACAGTGTTTGACACAGGACTTGTATCTTATCAAATATTTTCTCACTTCCTGCCTCTGCTGGTTTTTTTTTTTTTTACATTTTTTTTTTTTCTGCTAACATCAAAGTAGATTTTATGCTCCTGATGTGAACAAGAAGAACAAGCAGCAAACAAACTGCTCTTTTTCTGCAGCTCTCATAAGAATACATCCAACATAAAGACAACATATAAAGTGACATACAAACATTTTAAAACACTTTTAGTCAAAAGTACATGATCAAGTGAACAAATAGATCATTAAAATGCTTTGAAATGATCTATTTGTTTCCTTGATTATGAATTATGAAAACAATCTTAAATTCAAGACAATGGCCCCACACGAAAAATCTGTCCACTGATTATATTGCACACACACACACACACACACACACACAACAGACACACACCCAGCCCTCTCAACTTCCCTTTTCACAACCTTGCCAAATGTTTATTCACATCATGAAGTTATGTATTATAGAGACACATTCTGTATTAAATATTGCCTGTTTTCTCTCTTACTTGTATAATACTGATGAATGGTGACAGAGAATTCGCTCCCTTGTTCAGTCCAAAATTATAATTGCAGCAACTTGAATTTTTTTTCCCTAATACATAAAACCAAAGCCAAACTGAAGACAAGCTATAATCTTTTTTTTTTTTTTTTAGCGATGAGTAATTTTTTTAGTGATTAAAAGTCCCTTTTCAACCGACAACACATGTATGCCGATGACTCACGCCTGTACCGTTACCTTTGTGTAACCCCTCCAAGTGTTTTTTTTAACATTACGTTCAGCACTTCCTCTTTCCACACTAGTGCACGACTGCAGGCATCACCATCTCACTGAGCTTCTTTCCACGCGCCGAGCGCGAGGCGTGTTAGGTCGCGTTAGACAGCATCGGACCTGCCACATCGCCACCACGTTCTCGACAGTGTAGGCATGACACAGGCTGAGGCTGAGGTTGGGGCCAGGCTGTTTGGTGATGAGCTCATGTCACACTCAGCTATCTGTGAGGAGGAGGCAGCGCAGCATCCTTTCCTGCAGCTGCACTTTGGGTTTCGAACAATTCCTCACCATCACACGTCTGCCGCCGTTAACCCAGATGGTATCAGAGGAGAGTGAAGGAGGAGCAGCTCATCTTTTCATCAGGTCGGTGCAAGAAAACGGAGGTTTACCACTATCACTGAGTGTGTGTGTGTGTGTGTGTGTGTATGGTTTTAGAGAGTTTGCTGTGTCCTGCGTGGGTTTTGAATCAGCTGGTTAAATTTGAAATCATTTCGGGCGTCTGAACTGACGCCCACCTCACAGTTTGTAACGTGCGACAGCAGCATGTGTCACGTTAAGTGAAGTGCCAGTCTCTCACCACATCCTGTGAAGGATATATCAATCATCATGTCCGAACGAGAAGTTCACGAAAGGGCAAAAGAGACAAAAGGGGGCAACGTTTTTAGTAGGCGGTTAAATGTAGGTAGACACAAACAGAGATAGATATATGAAAAATCTCTTCTTGTGTGTTTATATGTTGGAATTTCTACTGATAGTGTGTCGATATGACGTGAAGGCCTCCTACCCACAGCCGTGACAATACTGTAGTACTAAAAATACATTTACAAATACATTTATTTGACTTATTGGCTGATAATTCGTTTGCATATTTATTCATTTTTATTCTTATTTTCCTACTGATTTATTTTCCCAGAGTTAGAGCCCTGCTGCAGCAGTAAGGTTGAAGGTTCACAGTTTTAATTTGTTGTCATATTTTACGTGAGATTCTTATGATAAAGGACAAAAAAAAGACAAATGGATAAAGAAATGGAAAACCAAAGTGCAGCTCAGAGTTATGCGTTAATTATGCGTTAAATGAACTAAAAGCTCAGATTTGAAGTACAATAGAAAGTATTAATTAGTACGAGTGCACGTTATAATAGTGATATGTAAAAGAGGAATCATGTAAGATATGTATATACAGTATATTGTACTTTGTTTGGCACTCATCTCCTTTATCTGTTCAGTCCGTGAGATACTGTGTGTGTGTGTACTCGTGTACTCTTGACACATACACATGCATTCACACACCAATAAGAGAGACCGACATCTGCTCATGTTCTCCTGTCTAGAATTGTTTTTTTTACTTTTCTTCCTTTACAATTAACCGAACAGCTTCGTGACATTCAGTGGTCTGGCAGCGCGTTCGTAAAACGACATCATCCACAGCTAAATGAGTGGAATGTTGAAGTTGATGCTTTTAGCCTCGTGTTTCCAGGCTTTGCCTTAAAGTTGGTCATGTTTGGCCTTTGGTAACGTATTTTAATTCCCTCTGCCTGTGCGAAGACTAAAACCACCTTCCTCAGATCGATGAAGAGACTCCTCCTCTCCTTTCTCTCCGTTTTGCTGCTCTCCTTCCTCATTGGATGGCTGAGGGAAGTCCAGGACGTGGAGGCCCTGAAGCGTCCCTCCGCCCTCTGCGACCAGCAGGATTCCACTGGGACTCTGACCGTCCTGCTGTGGCACTGGCCGTTCGGCTCCCCACGGCCCCTGCAGGGCGACGTGTGCTGGGACCTGTACCGCGTCCCCCGGTGCAGACTGGTGGCCCAGCGTTCGTTCTACAACATCGCCGACGTGGTCGTCTTCCACAACAAGGAGCTGATTCAAGGCCGCCAGAAGCTGCCCCTCCACCTTCCTCGCCCGCCAGGTCAGCGCTGGGCTTGGATGTCTCTGGAGTCCCCTTTCAACAACGGCAACCTGCGGCCGTACGCCAACGTCTTTAACCTGACCGTGACCTACAGGCGGGACGCCGACGTCAGCATCCCTTACGGCGAGCTGCTGCCGAAGGACGGCGGCGAGGCGGAGCGTGGAGGCGGGGTCGCCCCTCCTCCCGATAAGACGGCTCTGGTTTGTTGGGTGGTCAGCAACTACCAGAGCCGCCAGAACAGAAGCAAAGTGTATAAGCAGCTGAGAGCCGTCGTACCCGTTCAGGTGTTCGGGCGCTGGTTCGGGAGACCCCTGACCCCCAAAGCCCTCCTACCCACAATCTCCCGATGCTTCTTCTATTTGGCCTTCGAGAACTCCGTCGCCAAAGATTACATCACCGAGAAGCTGTGGAGGAACGCTTACCAAGGGGGGGCGGTGCCCGTGGTCATGGGACTGCCGACCGGCGAGTACCAAACCGTGGCTCCGCCCAACTCGTTCATCCACGTCGACCAGTTTGCTTCCATACAGACTTTGGGCAAATATCTCCACGGCCTGGTAGAAGACAGGAGGAGCTACGAGGACTTCTTCAGATGGAAGGAGGGCTGGAAGGTGAAGCTGCTGTCAGACTGGAGAGAGAGACTCTGTAGAATCTGTTCTCAGCGCAACACTTTACCTCGACACAAAGTCTACGCCGACCTGCAGGCCTGGGTCGACGCCCCCCACCCCACGTCGCACGGCTGCGTGACGTGTGGCCTTTGACCCCGACTGAGACTGCGACCTCCTCGTCGGTGTCCAGACTCGTCTTTAACGTTCCTTTTGACTCATCTTCTCATTAGATTAGAATCTGAAGGGGTTTTATAATTTCGTGTGATTACTGGACACCAACCAAACGGACATAATCTGAGCAACAGACAGATGAGCAGCACTGATCAGACCTCCACCGAGGCCTGACGCTCCTGGGTGGAGGTCTGAAGTCTGTAGAGGACCAGAAACCTCCCCAACAAATTAGAAGAGTAAAGAGACTGATGGTGCATTTCATCTAGAGCGTCAATACGTCATCGATCATGGAACATTTCAGTCCTCGTGCTGCTCTTTGACAAACCACCACCTAAACTTTGGCTTGGCGTCCCGACACGCTCGATATTCACTCGTCCTCGTCTCTGTAGAAGGACGCCGCCCCTCGACCATCACGCATCATCAACCGTCCACACCTCAAGTACTTTACACTAAAGTAACCTCAGACCTCGTTCACCTTTGGGTTGAAATGAGCAAAAATGGAATCTGTGTGAAAATATGCATATGGACAGTCATATAGATAGATAGATAGACAGACAGATAGACAGATAGATAGATAGATAGATAGACAGATAGACAGATAGATAGACAGACAGATAGATGGATAGATAGACAGATAGACAGATAGATAGACAGACAGACAGATAGATAGATAGATATGGTACAATGAGTAATTATGTTGTGGGACTTTATGAACTGTTCTAAAAGCCTTAAAACAATGTTTGCGTTTGGTTTGTGGTTATTTGGAAAACTGAACCCCGACTTCAGTTTCAACTGAAAATCCCATGAACAAAAATAAAACCGACAATTTTTGATGAGACTAGCAAACAAATTTACTGAGAAAAAAACAAAAAAAAAACCAAGTCAGCACAAACATAAATGTGGAAAAGGTCGGAGGTTATCAGATACAAATAAGGTTCTGGGGTGTTTGACAACATGGCAGGGTTAGTTTACAATAAATTAGAGTTTAATTTACAATGAGAGGTGAAAAGCAAAAGAAAAGGAGCCAAATATTCATGAAAGATGTTCACAGTTATGGCTTCACACAGATCAGTAAATATTCAAGTCAGTAAAATTACTGGTCTATAAAATTACTCACTAAGACGGGAGGATCACCAATAATACTGCAGTATCTCTGGGTGAATCAGTCTAACAGCTGATCGTTTGCCGACACTCTTTGGTATGTTTTGCGACTAATTTGGAAATTTAAAATTATGAGTTACTTTTGATGCAAAAAAAAAAAGTTACATTTCTTATTCCAAATTCAATAACATACGATAAAATCTGATAGAACCTGAGATTAGGGAATAATCCTCAAGTGTAAATACTTTAGTTTGCACCATTTGATCCTGCCGGGCACCAGAATATTTTTTTTTTTATTATGTCATTTAATTAATCAACATAAGTTTAAAATAAAACAAAAGATGGGTGTTTAATGACCAGTTGGCTATTCTAGCTCATTAGCAGACTGAGAGATAAGACATGTCAATCAAAATCAACACGAACACGTCGGCCCGGAGCAATAAAGTCAAAACGATGCCCTCAAAATACTACGAATTACTGTACACGGACAGATATACACCAGCAGGACACTAAAAGAAATTAGGATCAAGCATTACCAAGAAACTGTGCAAAAATTTGAAGGAGAAAAAAAAACAAACAAAAAAAACACCCTTAAAGATGCCACGGAAAAGTCAGACGGTCCTCAATGGAGCAGCTGAGGAGGACAGTGGGAGGATGGATGCTGTATTTCATGAACATATTAACGTACGTCAGCGCCACCCTCAGCATCGATGCTCGCCGGGTTAAAGGTCGTGGAATCCCCTCGTCTAAAGTGATGAAAAGCCCTTCCTCCCAAATTCCAGTTCTTTTGAAATCCAACAATTTTCCTTCTCTGCACGAGATCAGAACTACAGCAAAGATTACAGCTATCAAATCCTACACGCAGTCACAAAAACACCCTCGTACCTCTCGTACCCCTCGTACCCCTGGTACCTCTCGTACCCCTCGTACCCCTCGTACCTCTCCTACCCCTGGTACCTCTCGTACCCCTCGTACCCCCTCGTACCTCTCGTACCCCTCGTACCTTTTCCTCTTACTGGATCACTTCAGCATGACGCTCATATTTCTATGATTTTAACTCAGTAAAACGTCACTGGATGGTTAATGTTGGTTGATTGACAGCTTCAGTATCATGAACAGGTCTTTGTCACTGTTTTGCATAGGAAGGAAGGAAGGAAGGAAGGAAGGAAGGCTGCAGATTGTCACGTTAAAACAACAAAGGCACATTAAAAAAAAAATCAATAAAAACATCTGATGGGACTCGAAGTAGAACGTGGGAGGAGGCGTGTAGCCGGGTCGGAGGAGTCTCATGGAATCAGAGCGTTCTGGACGAGTCATCAAAAAGAGCCTCCTCAATTGCAATGTTTCATTCCCCCGGTGCAGCTACGGTCGGTGGAGACGGACTCGTCTCCGGCTCAGAAAGGTCGGGGGCGGCAATTTGGGAGTGGAGCTCTGATGACCTGAACGCGTTTATCCAGTCAGGTGACTAACCAGTCCGGGGTGCAGGGCTTGCTTGAGGACGTCGGGTCGGTGTATCGGGGGCATGTACAGGGCGGGAGGGCCTCCGGGGTAGCCGGAAGCGACGTAGCCCTGGTTGGGAATCGGGGACGGAGCCATGTTCAGCGGGGAGGGGCTCTGCTCGTAATACTGGCCCTCGCACTCCTCGTCCAACGGCAACGACAGGCGCTTGCCCTTCTGTCGCCGGTTACAGAACCAAACGCGTACCACCTGTGGAGGAACGACACTCGTTACGCACGTCAACAAAAAGGTAGACGACGGTAGAAACATCGGCGAAGTGAACCGTCGGGGAGCTTACGTCTCTCTCCAGCCCCAGGTCGTCTGATATATGGGTGATCTCCTGGGTGTTGGGCTTGGGACACTTGACGAAGTACGATTCCAGAGCGGAGCGCACGGCCCCCTCCAGGCTGGTCCTCCTCTTCCTCTTTCTGGTGTCGACAAATACTCTCTCGATCTTGTACATCTAAGGGAATTCGAGAGGCGTTAGCGTGGGAGGACGTAAAGCTCGGTGCTCGTGAGGCAACGAGACGGTTCGGAACATGGAGCCGTTTCTACCACGTCCCATCAGAGAAGGACCACTAGGTGGCATCATTTCACATTTGGGACCTTTTCGTTCTGTTTGGTCAACGTGTTGGTACGCATGGGTCAAAAATACAAGAAATCATAACTCGGTACAATGTACCACAAAATGTATGAAAACGACGTGTTCAAGAAGGTATGAAAATAAAAACCATAAATCCAAAAACTGAAATTATAAAGGTTAAACCCTGCCTTGTGTTTTTGTCGTCCTTTCGCTCGTTTTAGTTCCAAGTTGTCTTGATGGTACCGTGAGATAACAGCTGGTCTCAGACCACATTTAATCATTTGAATGTTTTTGTTTTCATCAAAAATGACCCAAACTCTACGCTGAAGATCAGCGAGGCTTTGATGCTGCCAAAGACGTTCAGCTGGGAGATTCATCTTTAAACTAACATTAATAAAATGATATAAAAAAAGATTTATACACGTATACAAACACTAATGACCAAGACAGAGCAGCTTAAAAATACTACAAGAACCAGAAATGTTGATAAAAAGTTCCGTTTGTATCAGGTGCTGTGTAGTGTAGTGTACCGGTCCGCGTGTCAGGGATGTGGACTTACGTCTTGCGGGTTATCCGAGGTCTCCGCTTCGTTCAGCCATCTCTGAAGAAGGGGCTTCAGCTTGCACATGTTCTTAAAACTGAGCTGGAGGGCCTCAAAGCGGCAGATAGTGGTCTGACTGAACATCTTACCTACGGACAAAAACATCAGAATCATCATCAGAAACAAACTCGGCACTTAAACTTCAGGCTCAGGGGTCCTGAGACGAAGCTGGAACAGAACACTTATCCTGAACATGTCAGTGATCTGGAATGATCGTTACAGAACAGAGAGACTGATCCACCAGGACCCCTTAAATCCACATAGAGTCATGGAAAGAAAACATTTGGTGCCTCCACGTCAGTTTACCGTAAAGGTTCCCCAGGGCCAGGCCAACGTCCGCCTGTGTGAACCCCAGAGTGATGCGTTTGTGTTTCAGCTCCTTGGCAAACTGCTCCAGCTCCTCCGTGGACAGGTTCTCCTGTGGAGATGAGGAGGATACGTTCAATATAAGAATAAAACTATAAGACGGTCCACAGCCTTCGACCGTGCGTTCTTACCTCCTCAGAGTCGCTGCACCCCCCGCTGGACGACCCGCTGCTCCGGGCGGAGGAGGCCGGGTTCTGCGCCTGAGGCCCGTTGGTGGCCTGGGTCGAAGTTCCGCTAAAAAACGCGTTCCCTGGCAATGGGTTTCCGGGGGGAGACGGGGACATCGACGGTGAGGATGTGGAGGACGTGGACGGGTTCTGATTGTTGTGGCCAGGTGGCGTGATGTGGGTGATGCCGGGCCAGAAGGACGGGGTCCAGGGCGCAGAGTAGTAGACTCCGTGCGTCATGGCGGCTGTCGCGTACTGCTGCGCCTTCATCTCCGTCGTGTAGTCCTCATTCGAGTCCTTCTCCGTTTTGATCTCAGGCAGTTTAATTTGCTCCCTGGTTTCGGCTATGGGGGGGCTGAGGTTTGTGGGCTGGGTGGCCGCCGTGACCCCCGGGACCTGACCCGTGTACTCCGGCGCGGTGAACGGATACCAATGTTTGGGTTGGCCGAACTCTCCAACCTGCAGATCGGAACCCCGGTAGTCACCGCCGACGGGAGGAAAGGGGAAAAAGGTCTGGGCCGAGGGCGGCGGGACCCCACTGTAGGCCGGTTTGTTGTACAGCAGGTTCGGGTCTGCCAGGACCCCGTGCGGGAGCTGGAGCGCCGCGGACGCAGTGCTCCCCAAACCGTCCTGCCCCAAGACGTGGTTGGACAGGCCGGACCGGCTGAAGTCGTAGGGCCGAGTGCTGCACTCCGAGGCCGGACTGTGGGGGCTCTCGGACATCTTCGGGGCGGCGTGAGGGCCTCTAGTCAGATTTAAAAGTCAATGGAACCAAAAATCAAACTCAGCGGCGGTTGTTTTTAATTCGTAGGCAGCATATCCATCCGCGTCCGTCCGAGGCCTGAGCGGCTGTGGGTTAGGGCCAACATAAGCACCAAAGCGGAGTCCGTCTGGGTGGTCCACACCTCCTCCCAGCTCACCTTCAAGCCCAAATGCTGCCGAGCTCCGCAGGTTTTCCTAATCAGGACTGAGGCGCTCTGGTGCTCGTCCGATCTCTTCGCCCATTGGCTCCCACGGACAATTACGCACAGCTGAAGGTGAATTTGTGAATGACCTTGATTCCCCCCAAACTAGTGGGCGTGGCCTCCGGCCGCTTTACTGCCACCGTAACGATGTTTTATACTTTTCCTTAAGTGCAAAGCAAACTCTTAACACTGGAAAATATCCGACAGAGTGGATTCAACTGGAATATTCAGGCATATTTACAATGCTAAACAGGCGCGGGTTCGATCCCCGCATGCATGAATCATAAAGCGCTGTTTGTTTAAATGATTCAGCCTTAAACGCGGAGCTTTGATATGAAATCAGATCCGCTTTAATCAGACAACAACAACAACAACAACAAATGTCGAACAAATGAAAAATGTCGTTCAAATAAGAAAAATCAATCCACGCATTTAACCAAAAAAAAGGGAAAAAAATGAAGAAATGAAGAAGAAAAACGTCATCAAATGTGGGTTTGAACTAATAATAAGAACGTAACAAAAGCTGTTTGTTGTGAAAGTTAAAGTGCGAATATTTTCGAACAACCTGATTGTTTTCCAAGAAATAATAAGAGATCAATTGAATGAAACACTTTGAGTTTTGGGTGACGTGGACGTGTGGAGAGGTGTGTGGTTTTGGTTTGTTTTAGACGTGAAGTTTGGGCTCCGTGGAGTGAAATGGAAGAAGTAAAGTGTCTCATAAAGGGGCCCGCAGCATTCAGGTGACCCCCCCTCCTCCCCCCTCCTGGATGGAGCGCCGGTACAGATGCGCTCCCCCAGTGCGAGTCG
>OMNV01025967.1:0-21288 GCA_900303265.1 Brotula barbata | reverse complement strand
TGAGGGTAAGAAAAAGATAAATAAAAAAATAAAATAAAAAAATAAAATAAAAAAATAAAAAATAAAAAATAAAAAATAAAATAAATAAAAAAATAAAAAAAAAATACAATAAAATAAAATAAAATAAAATTTCAGTTCAGTGGCTACTTACCAAACGCTCTGACATTGGTGTTTTGTCTGAGGCCGGTAGGTGTTGCTCCAAAGCCAGCACAATGCAGTTGGCTATAATGGTGGCCAGGATCATGTACTCAAACGGAGTGAAAGGGTTAAGGAAGAGTGCACATATTGGCTGTTCAAATGAACCAAAACAGAAAGGCAGTGGAAGAATGATGCAAGAGGAAATGAAAATGTTTGAATGAAAAATCCAGCTTAAATATTGGGAACAAACAACGATTGGAAATTCGTACAAGCGGCTCACGAGATAATGTTGGCTAATGTTTATGCTCAATATTTACACTATGTCTGAATTAAAGAGGTAGGGTTCCATTCCAGACGGACCATTTTATACAAAAGAATAACCAACATGGAACTAAAATCCATCAAGGATGAATCAGGGGCACCAACAGTGACGTTAATGTAATGCAGCAACAACACATGTTGAGTTTGACTACAGGGTGTGGCCACAATCACACTCTTGCCCCAGTGTCAACAAACCAGCTGGCGAGTTAGCCATTTGTACTCCCATCCACCCTGCCTTCAGTTCAGAGACGAGTCAGATCTGACTCCACATCAGTCACTAAAAAAAAAAAGAAAAAAAAAAGGCAATTGGACATTTTATAGAAACTTAGGTAAACAAAAGACAAAACAGGGGACAAAACACGTCCATCACGAAACATCCAGAGAACGCAGCAGATGGTTGGGCCACTTTACAGGCGTTCTGCCGTGTGGAACAGGAGGAGGGCTCCTTGCTCCTTCAAAACAGGACACACTAATCTGCACAGATTATTGGGAACCTCCTATGCCTGCAGTTTTCCACTGTTGTGCCATTAGTGCTACCACTACAACGTCCCCCCGGGACAGTACCAGTTCTGACTGCCAGGAGGAGGAAGAGGGCCACCAGAGAGCCATCCAGCCAATGGACTACAGCCGCCGGCCTCGTGCTGCTCGGGGCCACGGCACATCATCCTGCAGTGTTGCAATGATTGCTCTGCAGCAGGATAAAGGGCTTACTAATGCACCGCGACGTCAAAGCGTGATAAATGTTTGCTCAGCACTCGGGGTAACCAACCAGCGACTTAAGTAATGGAGGCCATTACACGACTTAATGTGAATTAATTGCAACCCCTATAACGCTCGTTAACATGTGGAATGTTTTACCTGATTAAATAGTCCACCTGCGAGCGGGCAAAAACAGTTTTCACGCACAGAGCTCAACAGGTGACGACGTGGCTTTCACCAGTCACATGATCGAGCAAGGCAAACACAATCTGATAAAGAAGGCAGACGGACGTGGGCTCGGGTAAAACCTGCTGCACCCTGCTGCGTTTCATTGTCACTGTTTGTTTGCTGTCACACCCAGGCCTTGATGCTGAGAACAACCTGCTGTTACTGAGCTGGCAGTTCAGCACCTTGGACAGCGCCATCAGAGGACACACACGGAACGCTGACAGCAGAAGACAAACTGTGTCAAACATTACTCACACGATGCTTTTCACAGGCTCGAGCACACACTGCCGGTATTATAAAATCCATAAATCAACTACAAATCTCCCTTCGCTCTGCTCCCAGTCCCAAACCCATTCAGTGCACTCAGCACCGGGTGAGACCCTGATCAGATTTAGACTTGGAGAAGTGACGGAACATGAATGAATCATCTGGTAAGAATCTGTTCTGTTGCAAAAACCAAAACAAAATCCCCCAAAATGGCACTAAGACAACAAGTCTCCCTTTCATCCGAGAAAGTGGAAAAGGGGGCGACGCAGAACTCCCGGACAGATTTGACCCTTTTACGTCCTGTCCCTCTAAATGTCCTAAAATAACCCGAGATCTCCTCTGACCTACAGAAAACATCAAATAACCTCTTAATGTCAAAAGTGTCTTCAACAAGCGCGTCTCTGGTCCCTGAACCGGTGAGAACAACAGGCAAACCAACTGTTAAAGTTGAATATTTACTCACAAACACGCCTGAACGGAACTGAGTTGTTGCTGTGGATGATTGTACAGAGGTCTAACCGGCTGAGCGGTGATAAATGAGGACGTTTGGACTGAAGGATATGGCCATTCGGTGATCTTTTTGGCATATTTCCGTATGATGTTATCCTCGCTGAAGATGAACAGAGAGCGGTTAACGGTGAGGCAGTTCTGTTTGACGGGGATGGGGTTGTAAATGGCCATGGTCCTGGCTCTCTGGGCCATCGTCTGCTTGTACATCCTCTGCCCCCCCGGAGGGCCCGTCGGCCGGCTGGCCCCTCTGGCCGGGCCCGCAGGACAGCCGACTCCATAGCGGCTGGACAGTTCGTCTTCAAAGCGAGCCATTCTCGGATAGCGCAGGAGAAACCAAAACTGACAGCAGACCGGCGATGGAGAAGAAGCATCACAACACACACTGTAGTCCGGGGGCCCAGCTCCGTGAGGTGTGTGTTACACGTCCGAGACCAGCAGAGACATTCAGGAGATAATACAGAAAGACCGCGCTCTCTTCCTCTTCTTCTTCTTCTTCCTCCTCTTCTTCTTCTTCTTCCTCTTCCTCCTCCTCGACGTCAGTCTGTTATCTCCTCGTCCATGCTTTCTGTCTGTCCGTCAGAAAATGGTTCAAAGTTTAATCTTTCACATTCCATGATGCATCATTTTTTTTTTCATGGGTGTTCCTCCTCCGGCTCGCGGCTCCGCTCCGAATGTAGCGGCAAAAAGAGCGTAGCGCTACAAGTCCGCGCTACGGCTTTTGGTTTTTGTTTTTGTTTTTGTTCTGTTTTTTCTTTTTTACAGCCCAAAGTCAGTGGAAAAAACAATAGACCGCACCGGGGAAAAGACCGCGATCCGTCACGGTGAGAGCGGAGAGACGTCCAGGACGAGCCGGGTCGGATTTTAGTTCACGGTTCCGTCCTTAAACCGTCTGGATTTCATCGCGAACTTTCCTCGGTGTCTTCGTCCGGACGAGGAGACTCAAAGCTACGGCGGCTCGTTTCCGTGCACTCGATACTGTGACACACACACATACACACACAGACATACACACGCACACACACACTTTCTCCACCGCTCCTTATGCACAGACCACACGTGACAACGAGACGCCAGCCAGTGGCTCCACCTGGACCGGCCCTGTTTCCATAGCAACAGGGAGGAGAGAGGGCCACACCAAACATCAAGCTAGACGGAATAAACGAATAGGAGAGCGACGTAGCTGTTAACCCTTTAAACCCCGGGAAAACTGATGAGTTATTACAAAGGATTTTGAATGGATTATACACGCCTATTCAGCTTAATAACACGTTAATAACGGGGCATACCGCACAGAAAAGCCATCAAAAAACCCTCATAATATACTAAAAAAATGTAACCTAAACTCCACCACAGGCATTTTTTATTTCCTTTACAATTCTGTTTCTCTTTTGTCATCTACGCTTCCAACCAGAATGTCTGGGAATATTGGGAATTACACTAAAATCAAATTATAAATACAATTATTGTTCATGAATTATTGTTCATGATTGTTCACGCCCATTAGAGTTTGTGTGGTCAATGAGTTACTCAAAAAACGCTGTTTAGATTTTATGGTAGCCCATGTGACTGCATATAGGATACACAGCACATCCGGTTCATAGTTTCCCAATAAAATTCCTTGGAAGAACACATCAGTTGAAATTGGAGCCTCCAAGTTGTAGGTTTTACTAGCAGAAGATCGTCTAAAGAAACTGCGATTAGAGACATTTAATGCCATCAAAACTCTAAGAATGAAAAAACTCTGCCTGTCTTAGAATTAAAGACAGAAAATGAATAATTATGCAATAATTAATAAACATTTTCACATGAAAGCTTCCATTGATAACCACAAAAGTAATCCGCTTTCAATAAGAGACAACTTCACATAGTACACTTAAGTGCCAAATCTTTAACTAAAGCTTCTTGTGACAAACTTTAAGGAAAAATCTTTGTAGCTTTTAAAATTTAAAATAAAAATATGAAAATCCCCCCACCAACATGTCTAAAATCAATCTCTGCCAGCTTTACAGATGAAGCTCTGTTGCTAAACTTGACCTCTCATCTCCGTGAGAGAAACACGTATTATTAAAAATGTACTAAGTATATTCAGATAGTCACGTTAGTAGTTTGTACTCTGTATGTTGCGAAAATGGTAAAAAAGGCAAACTGCTAATTTCCTCACATTCAATTGTGTAATTTGCGATCTAAGGATCAAACGTTGACGACCATAAAAGGAGGATGTTTTAAGAGTTTAATAATTAGACAAATAGAAAAAGGAAAGTATATGTACGAAAGCAGTCTACCAGGAACACCGTCTCAGCTCAATAATCCACAAGATCAGAAGAGTCGTGTTAAAATCTCTCAGGTTCTCAGCTAAAACTGATCACTGCTTGATTCGTTGATTTAAAACTAAGCAAAGCTATTCCATAGTTTCTTGTTTTCTTGATTTTATCCCCCTCAAGTTGCAATGTAGTTCATACGGAAGAATAACCATGGCGTTCTTTGAGTTGTTGAGTCTGTTCAGGTGTGTACATAAATGACATCCCGTGCTGGTAGATGTAGCTAAAGTCTGTCTGTTGGTCTGAAGATGGCTGTTTGCCTGATCAAAACATCACTTTTATCTGTGCTCAGGATCAGAAGGCAAGTGCGTCAGAGACGAGCGAGGGCACCGTGACATCAGACACTGTGGGGTGTGTCCGGATAAAACCAGGCAGAGACGTGCTCGTGGATGAGTTATGCCTTTTATCTGCTGGTAGATGCGTAGCGGCACTTCGGAGAGCCACACTGGCAGCTGATGTATTTGCTCTTGACCCTCCAGTAATGATCACCGTAGTCGATCCTGGCAGGAAAATAAACAGCAGCGTTTTCATTCTCTACAGGGTTAAATCGCACACTGACCAGAAAATGAAACACAAAGAAAATGTAGGCAGTTGATGAAGCTGGAAGTGGAATGGAAGTAATCCAACATCCACGCCTGTGGTCCCCCGCCCATCACTCACCCTATCTGGTCTCCAGCTTTAATGGGCCTGCTGGAGAAGAAGGCGATGCGGGGGAAGCGTAGATCCTGGTGCATGGTGAACACCCTCACTGCCAGCAGGTTCGGCTCACACAGGTGGTTGATGAAGCGACCGACGTTGCCAAAAAGTCTGGCGTCGATGCAGTGCACCTCCCCGACCTGTGCGAGGGGATGAAGGAGTCAAGAGACATTTTGTCATGTCAGTGTTCTAACGGTTCTCTCCTCCCCCTCACTAAGTCTTTATATGTCAGCGTGAGGCGACATATAAAGGTGACCATCTTATCTTCATGCACTGAATGGGATAGATCTGAGATCGACTCATCTTAGCTGTCATATGCTAAGATTTGAGCAGTTTTGCATACTTGACCTTCTGCTGCTACTGATTTCAGTTGATCTTTACAGTAATAATAACAAATCAACTCTGCTTCCATTCTCACCATTGTAAAACATCTTTAAAAACAACACAAATGTCACTCAGAGTATTACAGAGACGACACAATGAGAGTGTGTAACTCTACAGCACCACCTCTTGACCAAGCAGTAAATGTACAACGAACGTTAGTGATTTTAATATTGACAACACTCTCATTAATGATGTCGCATCAGACAAATAAAGCTACAACAAGTGATATTTTTGTTCATATACAACTGTAAAATAAAAAAAGGTCAAATGAAGCTTGGCTCCATCTTATTGTCCTTGTTATGTCAAAATTCTAGGTTGTGGTGCATCTCCACCAGAAACCAGGAGTAATGCGGTGCTCTGTCCTGAGAGGGGTGAATCTTCCAACATTAGATCAGTTTCCCGTCAGTCCTATCATTCACTGTCTGGCATAAAAGCCAACGTGCAGGGTTACCTTTAACCTTTTACCTTTAAAAATTCATGAAGACTAATTACTAATCACCTTATTATCAAGGGTGAAGAGGAACGAGTCATTCTCCCTTTTATCAGCCTCTGCATCAGTTATGATCTCTCCAACATACCTGAGGACGAAGATCAGAAAGTTAAGAGCTCAGCTTCGTGCTGCAAAACACTGAACACTGAGTCGTTTCTGTTATAAGCGCCTGTTCTCACTCGCAAATGAAAGTTCCTTGAGGAATATCCTGCATCGCTCTGATTCCCCAGCCCATCGTCTGTGTCCTGTAAAGCTGCAGCCGAGCTCTGAAACAAACATCAACCGGGGAAATATCTCATATGGAAGCAGTGAAGCAGTGAGGCTGAGAAACAGCACGCACAAAATACGTGTATTATACCAAAATAAACACAGAGTCGAGCGTGAAAATCTCATTAAAGCACTAAGTCCCTTTCTGGGACAGAGACTCGCTCACCTCATTCCATTCTGGACCACTCGGTTCCTGCAGGTCCTCCAGCAGGAGCAGGCATGGTTGCACTCGAACAGCACCGGGGGCTCCCGCTGGCAGAAGTCCTGAGGCAGTCGACCCTCCTACATACACACACACACACACACACACAGCAGAACGGCACAAAGATTAAAAAACGTCTTTTTTATAGAAAGGGTCTTTGATTAAAAAAAAACATTAGATAATATGTTTGTACCTGGAAGACTTTTTTCTAACAGTAAAACGTTAACTGTTCAGAGGGAAAGGAAGTTCTTAAATTATAAATAAGCAGAATGAAACAGAGGACGAGAAGAATGTTAATGGCCACAAAGTCCACTTATATTTATTATTCAAAATGATTAAAACAAATGTGTCAATAGCACTGAGTTACATAATCAATTTGTGGTGAAAGCTTTGTAATCATCAGCATCATGATAGAATGTAACACAATCTAAAATAATAAACATCAATTACACTTATATTTTCACATATGCATCATCTGAACAATGCAGAATACGGACAATCTAAAAGGAGCACCCTTTAATATGTGTGTGAGTGTGTGTGTGTGTGTTATCTTACGTTGTCATACCAACAGCGCAGACTGAGCTGACCACACATGCAGTTACTGGACGAGCAGTCATCTGGACAGCTGCAGTGCTGAATAAGAGAGCATCAATGCCTCATCAGTCACAGACAGCCAACAGGTTTCACCCTAACAACTCCACATTATGGCAATGTTGTCTCTGCCACGGAGGTTTGGCTTTTGCCTCCATCTGTTGGTTGATTTGTTTGTTAGCCAGATGACATCAAAAACCAATGGGGGGAGCCTTTACGTTTTGATCCAGGACTTCTGATGCGTCTTGAACACATGAGGAGGGGGAGGTTTTTTTCATTTTTTTTTTTTCCATAATTTTTCAAATGTAATGCATTTATATCTCTCTCTCCTGTTCAAGGGTCAAAGAAGTTCTCTGTAGGACTGCGAGCAGCTCCCTCCTCCCTTTTCCTACCAGCTTCTCTTCTCACTGGAGAACTTGAGAAATAATTGACAACTGAGGAAGTGATCCCCTTGTGGTAAATGGTGGTATGATCTTGGATCTGCATCATTAGGAGGTGCTAGAGAGACATGAGACTTTTCACACTGCACTCAATTGGTGGAATCCTATCAGGATTTAACGCAGATTTCAATAAATTCCACTAAAAATGTACTTGTAACTGCTGCTACACCTGTGTGCACAGCAAACGTTTGTCATGCTCACACATGAACTAATCACAGCTGCTCAGTAGTCTGATAAGCATCTCATGGTTACAGCTGAAGCGTATCGACGGTACGTGTACGGGATTACCTCTTACGTGAACCCATGGCTGTTATCTTAAAAACAGTTCATAAGAGGGGGGCAGAGTAAAACAGGCATAAACGCAAGACAATCTTTTTCCATTTTACTTCAAACAATATTAGCTTTGGGTAAGATCACACGCAGTGTTTTAGGGAATTGAATCCATAACTGTGCTCTCCCTTAAGGGCAGGTTCACCAGTTTTAGACATGGTTCAGGCCAGGTAATGTCCATGATATCAAATATATTTCACTGTAGCAGTCCAGACAGCGACTGAATGCTCAGCGCTCAGGGGTTCGTCTCGCTCAGAGACGGCTGAAGTCTTACCTGTAAGTGAGTGATGTCCTTGTCTATGTTTAGTGGGGAGGTGACACAGTTGTCTGGGATGTATTTGAAGTTTTCAGGGCAGGGTTCACTGTCGACGCCATTAACACAGGTAATAGCAACTGCCTCATAACCTCTGGAAATGTCACTGTGGAGAACAGAGAGAAAAGTGTATTAGGGTTTTGTTAAATATTTATGGTTAAAAATGGTCTTGGAGCAATAATACTTTTACAAATACTGCTTAAAGTGGAAAGCTAAAGAAAATCAACTCATACGGGAAGATCAAGAAAAGAATAAATGGCGGTTTTGTTCAAAATACATATTTTGCAAAAAAATGAACTTTCCACTCTTAATTTGGGGCAATACGCTTAACAATCAGGTTTCCACTGCAGAAAGGCTTAAAATGACCTAATGTAGCAAAATATCAAAAAAGTAGGTAAGAGATTCTGCTCTATTCCTGTGATCCACTTGACTTCCTGCGATAGATCTCAACCCACAGAGAAAATCCCCAAAACACATATATACACACATAAACACGGGCCTACCTGCTGAGGAGCCGCTCTCCATGGCAGTCCCGTCCTCTCCTGGCATCAGTCAGCTTCTTGTTGGCGTTCAGTGCCGTCCATACCTTGGAGGCCGGGACGCAGCAGTCCAGTGCAGTCTGTCCGTCCTTGTTTCGGTGATTGATGTCCGCTCCACGAGACAGAAACAACCTGCAGAGGAACACAAACGGTGTCAGAGTCTGAAGAATGAGCAGTAGATAAAGATTTTGTGATATAAACGAAGTTGGTGGAAAATACAAATGACATCAAAACGGACAATATTAAACTATGAATATCAGAGTTGGTGAGAGGAAGGGCAATGTGGAATTTTGGGAGAATTTTCAGACTAAAGGATTTAACTGTTACCATGTTGCGTTTGCCACTTTGGTTCGGTTCAACAAATGTCATCAGAGAATGTTTGCTCCATTTAAACGTTAGCGGGTAAAGTCTGCTACACATGAGGACTCAATAACAGAACACGGGCAGAGTTGAAACATGTAAGTATGACCCACATGCCTTATGAACTAAACCTACAGGTGTTATTTGTTTTTCTCTTACTGAAACACCACTAGCCTCTTTCCATAGCTGCCTCGTGTCTCAGAGCAGAGTCTGCGTGTACTGCCGGGGATCTCAATGTCCCCTTTTTGTAGTCTGAGCGAGTTATACATCAACAACTCCTCAAGACACAGCACATTCCTCATGTCCTTGGATACACTTTATCTGTCTTTGCACCTTTGTTAGCTTGGAGATTCAGAACAGTGTCCTGTTAGCTGTCTGGATCGCACATATTTGTAATGAAAACATTCAAGACGAGTTGACTTTTCTTCAACAGACACTTTCCAAGTCATAATCATTTGGGTCACAGAGAACCAACTATGGCAACAGAAGCTAATAGGAAGAAGACACGCTGCTCACACAACTGAACGGGAGAACAGAGCTCGTACCACCACATACAAAGTGTTCATCTGCAGACATGTTTGGTCGGTCTGACATGTTATAACCTTTTCCCAGCATCCTTTTGAACTGCAAAGGTTACTCAAAGGTGTAGTTTACTTTAAGTTACCTACACACAACTGTCTGTGCTACAACTGCAACTAACGATTATTTTGATAAATCGACTAACGTATCGATTATCGGAAGGATGAATCGACTAATCGGTCGATTAATGCTACGATTCATCGATGGCTCTTACGTGACTACTCAGCGTGTCTAAGTGTTTGTATTAGACATGTGCTGGCTACACTAAAAACAAGAATATGAAACCATACACCGGAAGTTAATTTGAAATAGAATTTATTTCTACTATCGAGTAGTTTTTACACATTTTGTAAACATGGCTAGAAACTAAATGGATGTCTGCAACTACTGTCATCTTGGTCATGTTATTGTTGGTCATTTTGCCATTTTTGGAACATTGAAAGCAGATGGGATGGAGGAAACCTAAGCAAATAACCCAAATCTTAGTCTTGTTTCCCAGACTGCACACTCACATGACACATTCGTGGTGGTTTTCTCTGGCAGCGATATGAAGCGGTGAGTCCCCGTGAATGTTGGCGGTGTTGAGATCACACTTGGCCTCCAGAAGAGCCTGGGCAATATCATCACAACCGGACAGAGCAGCCCAGTGGAGGCAAACGTTCTCCTCCTGAACAAAGGGCAGAAGATGTCGCACACTTGGAGTGAAGTAGACAGTAATGATATCCAGTTCATGTTTTCTGAATAAATCTATAGTCATTTACCTCCATCCGGAGAGTCAATTTTACTGATTTGTCTTGTCAAAGCAGAGGAAATACCTCTCAGCTTAAATCATCTTCTTATCATTTTGTCAGTGGAAAAGTATAGAAATAGCGCAATGTTGAAATGAGCTGAAATATCCTTACTTTCTGTAACAAATGGCTGTAATTTCAATAATAAATATGGTGATGTCGCTACACTATATTTGAATTTCACTCAATTTAGCAGTTAATTATAGTAAATGTGCATTCTATACGATCACGTTTGTCACTTAGTTGCCATGACGATCTACAACCCTGTATAAAATGAAGAAACATATACAGTAGGAGAGGTATGGTGGTATGACAGCATGTGGTGGAGCTTTGAGTGGGCTCACCTTGTCCCTGATGTTAACATCTGCTCCTTTGGCGAGCAGCAGATGTACCACCTCCTTGTGCTTGTACTCTATGGCCCAGGTGATGGAGGTCCATCCACCGTCATCCTGTACTCATCCAAGCAACCCAAAGATTTCATGTAAATAGAAAACGACTCTTCATTTTGGAGCTAAAGAAGAGGCGTGAGTGGCCTTACAGTGAAAGGACGACTTTTCACAGACAAAACATTATGCTGTTAGCCTGAGTTAGTAGATCAATGAGTGTTTTTACCTGACTGTTGATGTGTTTGGATGCCTTGGACAGCAGATGATGGATTATATCATAATGTCCCAGTTTAGCTGCCAGATGTAGACAGGTGAAACCCATGATATCCTGGGATGACAACATGATTCACACTGAACAAAGGTACACTGAGCTGCCCCTACTCTAAAGAAACAAAAACACTTGAACGATAACGTTGAAATGGTGAGAAAAACTGATGAAATCGGGGAAGTCTGGTAATATTTCAGTTTCCTCAATCATCTCCCGTGTTAATATCCAACTCGGAAGGTGCTGAAAAGCAAGTTAGAGAAGGCATCTCTGAGCTGGAAGATGACATGGGGGGGGAGTACATCAGAATAAGTCTGTCGGTGGGCAGAGGAAAATGAGTGAATCCTAAGGGAGTGCAGTTGCATTTATCGGGTGCACTGAAGCAAGAAACGAGCATATTCGAGTTCTGCCTATTTGAAGCTCTGTACTTCCCAATAGGAGCTTGCTTTAATGTGCAGATAAACACTTCTGCTGCATGCCCACTAATAGGAAATGCTGTGCACAGCCCACTAATTGGAAAACGCTATGGACTTTACTACGGCAGAAATCACTGGAATAGCAGAAACAGCGGTTTTACAGGAAATTATAACAATTTTGACTTCACTGTGACATTACAAAAAAAAGAATGGGCAGTGTTCGTGGTTGAAAGGGAGTCAAACTTGAGGTTAATGACACAAAACACATTCCCATGAGAACATTTTGGGTTGATTGGACAGACTCAGATGGTTGATCTGTTCCAACCAACCTTGTGGCTGATGGCTGCCCCAGCTCTGAGGAGGTACTTCACTGTGTCTAAATGGTTGTTTTCAGAGGCGGCCATCAGCGGCGTTCGCTGCTCTTCATCAAACATGTCCAGGTTGGCTCCCGCCTGTGATGGAATACACACACACATACACACAAATACATCTCAAATACAGTATAGATCTAGAATAACTAAATCACAACATCAAAGACTAACATGTTAACAAAGCTTCTAGTTCAGACTGACTGACAGTAATTGTTGCTGTTTTATAGTCTCTGGTCTAATGAATCATCTTTCTCTCCATCAGGACTTTTATAGTTATGTATAAGTGTCAAAAATTAATCATATATTTTTTTATTCAAATGACTTGACCTTTCCTACTATCTTAAGATGAAAAACAGCTGAAAAACAGCTGAAAAACTTAATCCCTCAAATGAGTGATGAAGTTTCTTGTCAGACAATAAGACAATAATGACCAAAGCAGCTTTTCTGTAAATACAGTTCTTTCTCACTGATTCATACTAACTCATTGATTTGTGATGGTTTGACGATCACAGACAGCGAGAAGGCAAAACATTCTACTGTATTCATTCCACTGCATCTGCCACACTCAATGATGCAGCACATGAAGTCACAGTCTCATCACCTGGACCAGCATGTGGCAGATCTCCCGGTGGCCCTCAGCAGCTGCTGCATGAAGAGGGGTTTGTTTGTTTTGGCCCTCCATTAAAAAGTTGGGGTCCTTCCCATCCACTGCAAAGTAGACAATTGACTGTTGGCGTGATATTACACTGAGCAAAACGGAAACACACACAGCACTGAAACAAGCAGGTACAATAACCAAATTCCCATGAATGTCTAAGAAAATCTCCTTTTATGCATATATCTAAAATATCTTTACTGACCTAGGAGATGAATGACCTTCTGGAGTTCACCTTGTTTTGCAGAGATATAAAGCTGCTTCGTGGGGTATTTCACTTTGTTTGGTTTCAAGCTGAAAGACAATAAAGATCTCGGAAAGTTAAAAACTCGGCTCACCAAACTGCGCATCCTGCACACGCGATCATGGCAACGCTTACTTTTCATCATCCAGCGCCATCAGAATGCTCTCCAGTGATTGTTTAGGCAGTTTATCGGCAGCACTCACAGCCTCGCCTTTTAACCTTGACCAAGAGAGCAGACCGGATTTATCTTGGATATAAAACATTATGTGCTATTTCTTACATCTCTGTCATTAAAACTTCATAGGACTGGGGGGTTTCATCATAGAAACTGAAAAAAATGATGCAATTTTTCTCCTATAATGTCAACTGAGAACATCTGCTGCAACCACCATCTAAACCAGCATTTTGAGAGATTTCACACGTTTCAGAAAACTAAGAAATATTTTATGGGGAGACTTTTGGCCTCACTGACTGAAATTTGGGGGCAAATTACATCTTCATCACAGCATCATCAGCTGCAGAGTTTAACTATCTAATCTAATTTCCAGTTTTTCTTCTTGCTTCATACACTAACTTGTGCCAACTGGAACTAAATTGTGATTAATATCTTACAAAAGGCAAAATAATCCCAAATGGACATCTGCTATGGTATTTTCCTTTAAGTCTACCGTCTTTTCGTGATGATATTAGTGTAAATTCCTACAGTAAAATGACAGACAGGCTGGACTTCACAGCAGCATTTGTGCGTTACCTGCTCGGGCTCTCGTCTCTGGACTTCTGCGGCTCGCTGGTCTTCTTAGCCCTGAGTATCTGGGGTACTGCCGGTGTGGCCTGTGCTGATGGCAGTGTGGGTACAGCAGGCACAGCTGGTAGTGATGGTCCGGGGTTTGATCTGGGGACAGAGGGCGACGGGGCCGGATTTAGCACCGTGACTTCCTTTGCCCCGCTGGCATCCTCACCACAGTGGGGGCAAAATCGGTGATCCTTCAAGATGGAGGCACAGTCAAGGTGAAAACGGTGCGAGATGTTGCCATACGGCCTGCATTCCATGAACGCTCCCTGTGGAAAAGTAAAGGAAAGCATTGAATTAGAGCTGAGAAGAGAAACACACGATCTGAATCGGTAAACCTCCAAATATTCTGCATTATTCGTCTTATTCTAAATCACTGGGGGGAGAGAGAGAGGGAGAGGAAGAGGAAGAGGGAGAGGGAGAGAAAAGGGAACATATGAAAGATTGAAAAAGGATCAAAAGAGGTATTGTGAGAAAAAAAATGTAGGGGACGGAACCAGTCAATAGTTCAACTGCATCTCAATCATATAAGTGGTGAACATCAAATGAATGATCTGAATTTTAATAAACGTAAAATGTGATCAATGGATGTAAAAAGCTGTTTAGATTCATTCATAGATACTGAATGATGGAAGTCAGAGTTGTTAATGTGCGTTCTGTGCTTTCACTCACCACCCTGCAGAAGAGCCCACAACCGGGGCAGCAGTGGTGCTTGACCATAGCAGCCCGGTGGTCCTCACACAGGACCAGGAGATGGACCGTGTTAGAGGGTCGCATCATTTCCTGTTTCAGCACACGCCTCTGGCAGCGATTCAGCTGTGGAAAGACAGAAAAGAGCTCTTACCACAATGCTGCGTCATTAGGAAACAAACACCTTCAAGCTGTCCATCAATCTGGAATTTATTTATGCCTCCTGTTCATTATTTTACTGAGACATAAAGCGGTATTGAATTTGATGAAATTACACTATTTACGTTCAAATAACATAAAGGAATTCAGCAGCTCCTTGAAACGCATCAGTAAAAAGCAATTGCACTTATTTACCATTGAAAATAAATCTGAAAAAACGGTCACTGCGCTGCTTTATGAGGGCTGAACGCAAACAAGCAAGTTTTTAATGACATTTCTAACTAGAGGTCGTTATCAAAGTGACACAGAAATGCTTCCTTGTTAGTAAGTCCAATCAGCTTTACCATTCCATCCATGCTCTCCATGGCCATACAGGTCTGATCCAGTGTGGAGAGGCTGCTGCCCATGTGGGGAGTCTCCATGCGACAGCAGCAGAGCGGTAACTCCTCCGCTAGGTCTGTCTCTGTCGCCTCGGCATCTGCTGGTGAGCCTTCACGCATAAATAACAGCACACATTTAGGTTATTAGCATTTGGATGACGGAATGAGTATATTTTCTGAGCTTTAAACATAAATAGATACAAACAACTGAACAATATTTCTATTCATCAATTAAGTAGCGATAAGGTGCTGAAAAACGTAGCGTTTTCTAGGAACTACTTGACATTGGTGAATCACTTTCAGTACCAGACATCGGAGGTGAGAGCAGCTCCTCCTGAGCTTTCAGGTCCAGACACTCCAAAGCCAGCTCTGTGTATTCAGTGTGACTGCCTTCCTCCAGCTTTGGCTCATTCAGTGGTTCATTTTTGACTGCCGTCAGTGGCGCAGGCTTCAGACTCTCTGGTGGTGTCATTGGTTCCGCTCCATCTGCTGCGGGTCCATCCTTTTCCAAGCTGGCAAGTGTGTCCTCCTTCTAAGTGAGAAACGTTTCGAGGGGATCTCATCAGTGATCTATTGTTTAGTCAGATTTTTTGCAACATCACTGTTGTGCAGCTATCTTTATATCTGGTGTATGATATCACCATTTTAACTTATAGCTTGCTGACTAAGGGCTACTGAAGCCGCTGGTCGTGTTTCAAAATATATAAACAATCATTCTGAAAGCTTGAGGATCAAATCAGGCAAAAACCATATATTGTAACATTACGGCATTAGTTCATCTTTACAGTCAAGTGAATGAGTGGCCCTTCCTTTACCTGTTGTTTAAGGCCCTTGACCTTCTTTTTTGGGACCAAGTTGTACATTCCCATCTTCCTCTTCCTCTTTTTCACAGCTGGAGGAGAAGGACCCAAGTTAAAGTCAGATCGACATCAGCAAAAAAAAAAGGGTTTAAAACTTGCTAAGAACGACAATGTAACAGCCAAAACATTGTGTTTTATGTGTGTTTTTAAGCAAAGACACCTAGAATATCCTGTGCCTTCCCCTTTTTTAGTCATCATGTAGATTTTCCACTCTCTTTAAGGGGCTCTTAAAGGTTTTGGATGTAAATCAGCTTGCAGTCCTACATAATCTATCACTGTGGTTTCAAAGCAAAAACTGTCCATATTAAATTTGATGTTATTATCTTTTTTTATTACACTCCTAATGCCAGAAACTAAGGTGATAAAATGCAATGAGATTAAAAAACACTGTTCTGAGCAATTTAGATCAGTGCAGCTGGAAGATAGGACTCAGCATGCACGCAATACAAAGTGATCAGTGAGACAGAAATTAATCAAAACCAATAAACAATGCATACACCGCTGGGTATCATAAAACTGCCATCATCAAAATGATAGCAATATTTAAAAAGAAATTTGGGGAATTTGGGAAATCTGGAAGACAATCCCAGTATGGCACACGGGCATTATCGTGTCATTATTGTGTCATTATTGTGTCATTATCGTGTCATTTGTACGTGCTTAGTATTTACAGTATGTATATGATGTCATAATGCCCAATAAATTAACCTGCTGCATGTATAAGATGCTTACAATATAATTTTTTACCAAACTATTCACATTTACACATCAAGTTTCAACATGTAAATCATATCAATTATGCTTTACCCACCATTTGATGCAGCTGCTGTAGTTATCTATTGTGTTATATTTCCAGTATCGACCTGCTGCCCGTTCAGACATCAATAAATCAATTGAGTCTGTAAAGGGAAAAAATACACGACCAACCTGACTGAAGCTTGGTGGAGGTGGAAACAGTGCTGCTCTCTTTGCCTTTTGCCTTCTGGGTGTGAGTACGCTCCACTTGAGAAGGTGGCCCAGGCTTTGGTGTTTCAGCCGTTCTTGACTTTGCTGCCTTCCTGCCCACAGACTGCAGAGGAGCAAAGAGGAGAACTAGATCATAATTTCAACTTAGATGATTTAAGTTCATAAATGTCCTGAGGTGAACAACCATTTCTGAATCAATAGATACTGGAACAAGTTAAGTATGGTAGAATCAGTATTTTGACCTTGTATCAGACAGAATATGTTGTTGTCCAAAGCATCCTCCCATAACACTCTATAATGACCTCCGGCAAGAGAGTTCTGTTATCGCCTGTGTTTGTTTGTCTCTCTGTCTTGTGAGATATCTTTTACAGATTAAAACACAAGATGGAATTTAACGACATGATGAGTAACAGAAACTTAGAAAACATATAAACATCACACAGAGAGGCCCCACTCAAGTTTCAATCTGCAACATTCTCAGTTTTTCATTAAAAACTTAATTATCATTTTTTTCTTATCCTGATCTGCTGCACTGAAATACAGTGAAAAATAAGAGAAGTGTGTGTTCTCTAATTACCATTGGATTCAGCATATAAATGCTACTTTCCAACAAAGGCACATTTACGGAGAAACATCTCCAGATTATGGAGAAATTTGTGACTCGTATTGTGTTTTGGCATTTCAATATATTCACACAACATCCCATATCAGCCATATTGATTCAAAATCATTTTTCCACTTTCAATCATCCTTGTGGGCCAAATCTCCAAAAACTCATCTCAGTGAAACTATAAGTGATTACCTTGACGACAGGGGGGCTCGGGGCAGGTTTGCTTGGGGTCTTTGCCTTTTCTACTGATGATGCTGAACCTGAAGTTTGTTCCCCTGAGCTTCCAGCAGCAGCAGCAGCAGTAGTAGTAGTAGTAGTAGTAGTAGAGGTAGCAGCAGTAGTGTTGACATTTTCTCTAACAGGCAGAGCCATCAGCCTTCTGCCAGTGTCCAAGAACAAACTGTGTGGAGATCCAAGGGTTTTTACTGATGCTGCTCCTTCACGTTTGCTGAGGAAAACCTGATCACTGTTGACAATGGGAGAGCCATGGAAAGGAGTTATCTTCTCTCTGGGTCTTTGGCCACTGTGTGCTCCCTGTGCCTTCCCACCCGTGTTTGTGCCAGAAGGGATTCTGCCTGCTTCACTTTGATCCATGGCTTTGCCTGTTGACACCAGTTGCTCTCTAGGCCTTCAACGACATCTGAGAGAGTGCAGGCAAACACACAAAAAAACTTTTTTATCTCAGAAAGTCGACGTACGGAAGCGTTTGTAGCCATACGAAAAACTCGTTCATCACCTAGGTGTACACATCACGATTTTCCCTGCAATTGTTCTCCCTGCAGTGCAACAGCAGTGCAGCAATAGGAAAGTTATCACATCTTTGCATAACAAATGAGGCTAAAGAAGAAAGAAAACGAAGCAAAGCGCAGGGCGGAGCCGAAAAGAGGCGGACAGGAAGCCGTAAGCAGCGGGGAGGGTAAAAAGTTTAACAAGGTAAATAAACACTCAAATGAGGCCGTGGCGAAAAGTTGGAGAGCTGCAGAGTTCCATCTTACCAGTGTAGCTGTATCCGAGCAATGCGGGGAGGAGGGCAGGAAGAGGCGAAGAGAGGTACTTCCTCTTCCGCCGCGCCCGCGCCGTCACGTGACACGGTGTTGATCCGCTTCCATAGAGAGAGATCATGTGGGGAGAAGGCTGTGGATTCAACCACAGACCGGGCTCTCCACTGAAACCTTACACACGTACTACTTCAAAACAAACACTTCCTGGACATGTAGGTTGGAGAGAGTGGTCATTTTACTTATGCTGTCCTCCAAGTCATAAAAAAATGAGTGAGAAGTGGAATGAAAACATGAACCTGTATTTCAGGGTGTCTCCTATTTGCTCAAAGTATAAAATGCATTTATGACAAAGCTATCTGAAAATATGACTGATCCAAAAAAAAGTGGTCCTGTGCTCAACTTGTTCCAGGTTAGGGGTAAGTTTATCTGGGTCTGGGTAAATTGACCCATCTGGAGGTAAACTGAACATATGACTTTTTAGAATTAAACCTAAGCATAAGTGTGTTAACAGTTAACCACCACTTAGTTAGAACACAACTGAACAATCTGTATCTAACATCAAATCTGTTCACATGGGGAAATACAAACTGTTGCTCCCTCCCTTTGAAGTGAAGGCAGCTTCTTCAGCGAGGTGGGATTCTCATGTCCAGTGATGCTCTGGATTACTCTGAGAAATCTTGCACTCACTTCTTTGCCCCCAAAGCTCTCAGCAGGTCGATGTAATGGCAGTTCCTTCATTATGATCCAAAGATGGCCATGAAAAAGTTAGCAGCTGACATATCTGAGACGTCTGCTTCCCTTCTCTCATCGTTGGAGCTCTCGAGCTCAGGGGCATCATATGATGGGAACATCACTCCCCTCAGAGCTGCTGTACCACCAGGAACACACAGCTGAGGAACATCTTAGTTTGTTTCCTCTTCAGCTTTCTTTGTTCTTTAATTGTGCTTTAATATTTCCCTTTCCGTTTATTTTTCCACTCATCATGAGCCCTTTCAGTTTCCTGCTTTTCAGGTGTGTCAGTCAGGATCCCTGTCTTAACACACCTTTGGTTTGTTTTTGTCCTGATTTTTGGGTAGAATTGCAGCAGGAGACACATATCAATAAAATATATATCAATAAATAGGGAAACATGCGTTTAAAGTAACAAACAATAAAAAAAAAATATATAAAATCAAATAAATAAACCAAATGAAAACAGTTTGATAGCCATGACCTGGAACGCAGAATTCTCAAAAGATAAAAGATAAGATATATTGCTATCTGTTTTTGCCAATAAATCCCTTAATGGTTTTCATTGTAATAAAGTTTCATTTATTAATTCTCTGTGTTTTTGTTAATGTGAAAATGGTGAAATGGCCCATTAAATGGACCCAAACTCCTGTTTATCAGTTAATTTAGCAGTGATTAAAGGGTTAATTACACCAAGATATCACTGAAATCTTGTTCATGGTAAGATAACTTAGGATATACTATTCTTTAATCCATGTCTTGAAAAATAGAGTAAGTGTGTAAACCTCCTTCCCTCGTAGTGAATTGTGATATGTTGTATAATTCAATAATTTTATTGCTGTTGTTGTGTTATTGTTTTTTTTTTGTTTTTTTGTTTTTTTTATTACTTTTTTCACCCCTCATGCTGTTCTATTGCTGAACAATTTGTGTGTAGGACCTAACTGCAACTACTGAAACTAGTAATGAGTTCCATGTTTTGGACGGAGTGATGTTTTTTGCATCACTATCCGAATATCCGTTGAAATTACTGTCAATGTATTTATTTTAAATTATTATTTTAAATTTTATTTTATTTATTTTGTGTGTGTATGTGTGTGTGTGTGTGTGTGAGCGTGGGGTAGAATGGGGTGGAAGGGGTGCCCTGATGTCTTTAAAATGTAAAAAAAAAAAGCAATGTATGAGCATGTGACACACATGTTCATTGAAAGAAAAAAATTAAATATAGAAAAAGAGGAAGAGAATATAAATGAAATTACTTTCATAATTACTCTATTTTGAAATCCCGGAAACTCTTCTGTAGTTAGTAACAGTAGTGGTGTATTTTTACCATAACATGAGGTTTAAATGTGAGATGAAAAAATGCGCAGTCATCATTCGTCAAACTGTGGACAAAGTGCAACGTAATTACCGTAAAGTACTGAAAGGACTAAAAGGGCATTAGAAATTTGTCGATCGTTCAACCAGGACTTGTCAAAGTGCGCGCGAGACTAATTAAAGTAGGAACCCGGCTCATATGAAAATCAAATCAGAAATTAAGTTTTCTTCTTTCTTTGTGCTGCTAAATAACAGAAGAAACAATGAATACACTGGAAAATAGTAAGTATTTGTATTTGTGCCTGGAACTGCTGCGAATACTTTCCTTCCAGTGAGGGAATGAGGTTTAATACGTGAATATTTCTCATCGTGTTAGCTTAGCAGTGGCTAAATGTTCACTGGTTAATGTTTGCTAGTAAGTTAGCTAGTACAGAAAAAGGTTTATATGCGCTCACTTTGTTTTATGTACGCTAACTTTATTTTCTTTTTGTTGTATTTCAAGCTATCGAGCATTACATCAAAAAGTCTGAACTCGACCAGCAAAATGAAGGTATTTGAGGCCCGTGTTTCATTTATAATTATAATTTAAAATAGTTAGCATTGACACTGATTCAGCTCATATAAGGTAATGTTATCAGAATAAGGTAATGTTATCAGACTAAGGTAATGTTATCAGAATAAGGTAATGTTATCAGACTAAGGTAATGTTATCAGACTAAGGTAATGTTATCAGACTAAGGTAATGTTATCAGAATAAGGTAATGTTATCAGAATAAGGTAATGTTATCAGACTAAGGTAATGTTATCAGAATAAGGTAATGTTATCAGACTAAGGTAATGTTATCAGAATAAGGTAATGTTATCAGACTAAGGTAATGTTATCAGACTAAGGTAATGTTATCAGAATAAGGTAATGTTATCAGACTACGGTAATGTTATCAGAATAAGGTAATGTTATCAGACTAAGGTAATGTTATCAGAATAAGGTAATG
>OMNV01025966.1:0-31983 GCA_900303265.1 Brotula barbata | reverse complement strand
ATCTGGGTTTGTGCATATTTTTGCCTCCTTATTTGGGTTTTGGCTACATAAGTGAAAGAAACAGGCCAATCGTGCCCCTTTGCCTGTATTTCCTACACACACTGCCTAGTCGAGACACCATGAAAGCATGAAAATGTCAGAGCAAATAATAAATCAGCGACAGATTATTCTGAATAATTCTGAATATTCAGTTTATTCAAAGACGGAGCTTTTCTGTCCATGCAGGCATGTAGAAGAACTCCATGCTTGAACGCACGCTGATCGATTTATTTGCTATATTTCGATGCCCGTTTGGGAAAGCTGTACGCACCCCACAAATGTACACACACACACACACGCACACATTTCAATGCTATCAAATGAAGCAAAGCGACCAAACCAAATATGGATGCGAGAACAAACTGTTTCTGCCAATGCGGTTTGCTGTAGTGCTGCAAATATGCAGGACATTTCTCAAAGCTCGACTTCTATTTCTGTCATTTTTATGGAGGTTGTAAGATTTGTGCCAGTATTGTGGAAGTCAGCACAGACTGTCGTTTCTTTTTATACTCCACTGGAAGAGACTCTTTGCTGTCGTGGCAGAAACTTTGAACGGACGTCCGTTTCCTTTTTCGCCTCTTTATCGCGTGAAACGCTCTCTACCGACGCAAACGACTGAAGCGGCGCAGTGGAATTTACACGTGGAAATCTCTTTCGCTCGCCAGTCCGCTCGTGCCTTTTTAATTAATTGAATGGATGCTTAAAGACACTCCAGAAAGAGGGAGAGAGTGAAGGAGCACACAAAGGAGGAGTGGAGCCAGTTACCGCATTAGGATCATCGTTTCTCATCATGACCACTCTCCGCTCCTCTCCTAACCCGAGCGGAGGGATTGGATCCTGGTCCTGTCGCTCCATAAACACCTCGATTGTGTAGATATGAATAGAATGGACCCGTTATCTGTCCTTACAGAGTGATAAACGGATTTAAGATCACCTCACAGCTCTGTGCTCTGCCCGTCCCCCCCCCCTCCAGGCTGCAGCGGACTATGTGAAGGCCCACCTGCCCGACACCCTGAAGCAGCAGCTGCAGGCCTTCGAGAGGGAGAAGAGGGAGAGCAGCCTCTCCTACGCCAACATCCTGGAGCAGCGCATCTTGGCTGTGGATCGTGAGATGCTGGACAAGCTCTCCGCGAACCACGACGAAGCAGGTCAGGAAAGCAAACGCCTTCATTGGACCACGACCACGTCCAGACTCCTCTAACCGGTTGTTGTTGTTGTTGTCCCTCTTCATTCTCACACGCAGGAACGACGTGTCTCATGGCCCTGCTGTCCGACAGGGAGCTCACGGTGGCCAACGTCGGGGACTCGCGTGGCGTTTTGTGCGACAAAGATGGGAACGCTGTGGCGCTGTCGCACGACCACAAGCCGTATCAACTCAAAGAGCGCAAGAGGATCAAGAGGGCAGGTACAGTACATGACGAGAGCAGACCGGACGTAGAGTTTCCAGTAGCCAAGACTGGGGGGGGGTCAGACGCCATCTGTTGGTGGATTTGGGAACAGCAACGTGTCGAGCGGCGTAGTGTCTCGTTGTTCTTTATGTCTCTTTATTTTATGTATGTATCATTTCATACAGGTTTTCCACACACTTTAGATATTTTTGGAGATTTTGTGCTGTTGTCTTGACTTTGATATAAAACTGAACTTGCCTCCCTTCCAGGAGGCTTCATCAGTTTTAACGGCTCCTGGAGAGTTCAGGGAATCCTGGCAATGTCCCGCTCTCTGGGCGACTACCCGCTGAAGAACCTCAACGTGGTCATCCCCGACCCCGACATCATGACCTTTGACCTGGACAAACTGCAGCCAGAGTTCATGATCCTGGCATCCGACGGCCTGTGGGACGCCTTCAGCAACGAGGAGGCCGTTCGATTCGTCCGGGAGCGCCTGAACGAGCCGCACTTTGGCGCCAAGAGCATCGTCCTCCAGTCTTTCTACCGCGGTTGCCCTGACAACATCACCGTCATGGTGGTGAAGTTCAAGAGCGGGGCGGGGGGCAGCAGCAAGGGAGGGGAGTAGCTCCAGCTCACGTTCTTTGACTCCTGGACGCAGCAGCCAGTGTGTTCTCAAGTTCAGGAGCGGAGGATGACAGGACACTGAGCACTCACACACACACACACGCACACACACACACACACAACCACACATGCATAGATGATGCATGTGAAAGATGAAGTTTTGCTTATTTCTTATTGTTATACAGCGATTAAAAAAATAAAACCGAGCCCATATCTGGAATGATGAAGACATGAAAACATAATCTTAAATTTGGACACAAACACAGTCGACACAGACTCTGAACAGCTCCCCCCCCCTCGGAGGGGGACTCCTCCTAACCAGCACACCAGACTGTGATTGATTTACATTTCTTAACTGTACATGCACACCAACACCGCAGCTCCACTGGAGGCCTCAACCAGTGCCTACGCAAGAATTACCGTGCGACTCCAGGAAGCTGACGATGCTCGACTAGCAAACACACGACCTTGCTCGCTGCATTTTGACGACGTTGTCAGACATTACGAATTGATCCAAAAATAATTAACTCTTTAAAAAGACTCCAGTGGATGCTTCTCTGTGTATGTACCATAGCCTCCAACACGCGCTCATTTTTATGGAATGGGAAAGGCCTCAGTATACTTCAAAATACGTAACGCGAAGGGACAGAAGAGCTCTGCAGCCGCTTTAATGACACGCCCTCCCTGCCTGTAGGGGGAGCTGTCTCGGCAGCGGTGACAGAAGTCGATTACTTATGGAACGATTCCATACGTCAGCATTGTTTAATTCAGTTTGAGGTCATTATTTCGCTCGACTCGATGCTCTATGCTTGTTTTTAGTATGAATGTGCTTGAACAAAGATTTTATCAGCTTAATTCTTCCCAGTTATTCCCAACTTAATCCATCATCATGTACGCGTTACTTAAAAATCAATGGCCGCACGTTCAACTGAAAACACTTTGGAAATTACACACTTGACTTGCAATTTCACCAAAAAAAATGAAAATCCATCAACTTTTATGAGAAACCCTCAACAGCAAAATCAAACATTTCTTATCACAACAGGCACAAAAAAAACAAAAAAAAACGGACTACAAAGTAGAGGAACCAAAACAAAGTCATGCTGGCCCCTCACCAATGATCTAAACCCACCAGGATATTTTTAGACCTATTGGAGCCGGGGGCCTTCTTGCTCTACTTAGTGTGAAGTATACCGCGGCCTTTGGTTCTCACATGTCAGCCAATGTAAACAGTGTATATTCTCAGTCCTTCAGGAGGGCCGTCGCGTACGTATAACCTCGTCTGGCTCCTCACCCTCACCTGCTGCTAACATGAAGTGGATTGAAGCCGTCTGTATTCGGGCATGTGCTTGGGCTCGTCCACCTATATTAACACAGTGCAGACCGTTTGTATGTTTGGATGCCGATGCCTTTGAGCCGGAAAACACAAAAGCAGAAGAGGTGCAACAGGAGGCCGAGCTCGACAAGGAGACGCTGACTACAAGTTGACTCATCGTGTACAGTGCAGCCGGAATGCCAGTAGCTTAGAAATATGATATGCTTGTGAAGCAATACAACTGGAGTCCGACGGCGACATTCTGTCAAAGTCGCAGTTGAATATACTTGATGAATTACCTTTTTAAGTTGTACTTCTTTTTTTTCTCCTTTTTTTTTAACCACTGTGTTTTTTTTATTTAACTATTTACCTTAATGCCTTATTTATTTTTCTTTATGTGTCAGGCAAAGCTGCCAAATGTCTTTACTGTATATGAACTTTTTTGTCTGTCTGTACAATAAAATAAATACTCATCACTTCACTTTGACTCTGTTATATGTCCAAGTATGACACACGGGTGGACCTAGTTGGTCACCGTGGGGGTCGGGGGTTATCGTCTGTCATGTAAGGTCATGGAGACGTCCTGATCGCGTTCAACAACCTTCTTCTTATGTAACATGGCAGCAACTCAGACAAGGCGGCAACAGAAGAATAAATAAAGTTGTAGCTTACTTTTCTAACTTCAATAGGTGAGCATCAGTCCAGAGAGGGGAAATCCAACCAACAGGACGAGAGCAGGATCCAGGGATCCATTTTAGGTAGAGGAGACCAGAGTTCATTTCATATTTCAAAGACAACAGGTAGAAGAATCATGTGGCTGGAAGAGTCGGCAGACTTTGACGGACGTGGGTGTGGCAGAGCCGACCTTAAAAAGGCTGCACTGATTGTAGAACTGGGTGCAGCTGATGGATTCTGATCTGCTCTGTCAGCACACCTGTCTCATCCAGGCAATCACACACACACACACACACACACACACACGAGTGCATTATGTGCATTACATTGGGAATGGTGTTTTTACTGTAGATGATCTCACACTTTGGCAAATAATAACTTCTAAAGTATCACTTGAGATCACAGCCGAGACCTTCAGTGAGTAAAGGACTTCCAGGATTGTGAAGGATGTGATGCCGTCACAAACAATAAGAATAAATCCCCAGTGTTCGAACCGTAAGATCTCACATGATGCGCTGTGTATCCGTAATACACGTCTCATGACATCCGAGCGCCTGTTGGATGAGTTTTGCGGCGCCAAAAATAACTCTCCGTGCCAAAAGGAAACCCGACGCCGAGGATAGTGACGATCGGTACCAGGTGGGCAGACCCGGAATAGGTCACATATATAAATAAACTAAATGGAGCAGTGTCACAACATTCTAATGAACCGAACAGTGCGTCACGAGCGGCTGCTTTACGGGAACCATTGCGGTTTATACGCGTTGGACTCCTTATAAGCCACGCAAGGCGCACTGAGCCCACTGAAGCACAACAACTCAGCTCAGAAACACACAACAAAGTATCTGAGGGACTACTTGTTGGAGATAATATGGGACATCAGGGCTCCAAATCCTCCATCGAAGCGCGGGTGTTGTTCCACCACGTTTACGCACCGGACAGCTCCATGTACCAGAAAATCAACGCGTCCTCGCCGACTTCCGTTGTCCGCATTCAGAAGAAAGTGAGCAGCCAGTCGGCCTTACTTCGCTCCGACGCTTGGGCACCGGAGAAACCGACCCCTCACCCGTGGCCCCAAAGGCGCCGTGAGCGCGGGGGGCTGGAGTACGTGATGGATAACCCCACCGGCGGCGTGTGGGTCAAACCGAAGGACAGGTGGATCCGATCCTGACACACTCATCGCGACAATATGATTCTTGATGGAGTGAAGCCGAGCCTCCTGTGATCGGAAGTGCACCCTGTGCGTCCTTAAGATTTGGGACCCTTGCTGGAACCACGTCCACCTGCAGCGTGGCGCATCTCCTGTGCGTCCCACCAAGGACCCGATGGACGAGTTGGTTGGATTGATTTAGTCTGTGGGACTCGTTGACATTTCGATGATGGACGTTAAGAAAGTTTGATTGTTGTTTCCAGATGATTATGAGCTCTTTGTGTTTCATATCATTCAGTGGTTTGATGTTGTTAACAGTAGAGTTGGATGACGTCACTTTAATAAAGTTAACTTCAGCCACATTGGTGCTGTTTTCTTAAGGTGATGACGATGTCACCATAGCAACCCAAGCCCTGAATCAGGGATGCTGACTCTTTTTGGATTTTATGACGACACCGAAACTCCATTACACTCACACCTATAATTTCTTTATTTTTGATGGGTTTTGGAAATGTTTTGTAGGACACAGCGTTCACTCGTTTCATATTTCTGTACGAGGATGTCACATAAACTATTTTTGATGTATTTATGTATATGATGTCTGTGCTGAGATGGAGCAGGCCGTCCCTCTCTCAGGCCGGGGACTTCTGGCTATTATTGTTTGTTCTGATCGTCACGTCTGTGGAGGCATTTTGCTGCCATGGTTTGAATCCACGTCCTGGCCTTCACAGTCACCATGTTTTTATCTAATTAATCATTTTCACTCATAATTTGTATACCCAACGGGAAGTTATGCATTTTATATGATATTTATAGATTCATATTATAGTGCATATAGTTTTGATGTGAAGCAACACTTTCAGTCATCGTTATAATCAGCATCATGGCTAAAATGGGAAGAACAGGGTTCCATCACGGCCGGAGAGTTTCAGACAGTTGACTTTACCGAGAGACTTTATGTTGGGTTTTCTTTAATTTGTCAGGAGTGAATTTAGTGTTATTAAATGAGACCCATAAAGAAAATGATGAAATCTATGTTGTCACCAAGGAATCACTGTTTTTAATGCAATAAAGAGATGTGACACGACAGCACAAGCCCTTTCTCATGTTTGACATATGGCACAAGTATTTATGAACAACATTATTCTGACATAGAATTATATTATCATCATCATCATATAAAATGGTTTGCAAATGAATAACATTAATGGTCACAAGACAGGAATGCAGGTCAAAATGTGTCCGATTATCATGCAAGGTTTGTTTCACACATTTTGGCACAAACGTGCACGTAAACACTAACTGGGGAATAAAAATACAATAAATGTATTTTTTCTGAACTTTGGACTAAATGGTCCCAAATATGACAGATCAGAGTTTCTGAGACGAACACTGATCAGGCCCGCGTAAAAATTTGGCAACATTGCTGTTCCTCCGACTGACAACATGCTGACACTCGCAGGCCCTGGGAATCTCCACGCAGGTAAAGGAATGCATAATGGAAAATAAGTCAGTAACACAACATGGATCAAATAAAGCGACTGAGGATCCTTTGAGGAAGCTACGCATGCAGAATGATGTGATGACGAAACAGTTCGGCAACCCATGAATCATCACTGAACTGAGCACTGTGAGCGTAAACAGCGAAATATTCTTTTCGTACAAAAGAAATAATAACAACTCAAATTTCCAATCGCCATAAACGCACCATCAAAAGTAGCATGTCGTTGGTTCTCTTAAAGTGCTGGGTTGCTCATGTTGCACAGTGGCTACACGAAACTGCAACCGCAACCAATCACAGCCGGGTTCAGTATCATGTGATTGTTGACAAGAATCGAGAATCATTCCTGAATTATTGTTGTCATACACGATTTTATCACAAAATAAATACAGAAATGTTTCCCAGAGCGACACATATTTACGATCCTGTCAGCCGCTGATCACTATGTCCACTGTATACACACACACACACACACACACACACGCACGCACACACTTATATACATTCTTACACACATTCTCTGTCTTGGTGACAGATTGCACATGGTTGCCGGTGGACATGGTCCCAAGTTTTGGTGATGACACGGTGAGACATATTTGGTCAACCAGCTGGACATTCTTTGAGGTTGACTGGACCGAAAACTCCTGACATCTTGTCCAAGGAGATCAGCTCACTGTTGATCGTCATGTCCCTGATGCATCCCACAAAGGGGGACGTCACAGGAAGCAGGGTCTGTTGCAGGGACGTCTCTGCGACACAAAGGGACATTTACAGTTATTGACTCATCATTGACTCAAGGACATTTGGTCTTTTGCTTGCTATCTGGAAATGCTACCTGCTCTTTATTCTGTAACTTTGAAAGCTGTTCAATCATTTATGAAGACCTCCTTCGTTTCATTGTGCATTTCAGTATTTTACTCTTAATATCTGACGTCTCCAATCCGAAACAAGGAGAAACATTTCATAAATTACATGAATTGTTGATGCTTTTTCTACCCGAGGACTTTGTTTTTGCTGACTTATCTAACGACTGATTTACCAGCGTTTTTAAGGGGTTAAACAAAGCAAATTAACACTCACCAGGGATTCCTCCCACATACAGAGGGTCTTTGGTCGGAGTTGTAAGAGTCGACGGTGGTCCAACCTTATGCTTGCCATTTGTGTCCACATGCAGCTGCACAACATTTTTCCTCTTGATTACTAGAAAAAAAGAAAAATTGCTCAATGCATAAACCACTTAGATTTAATTCCAAGTAGGATTCATGCGCTAAGAACTTAAGCTTCTGCTCAGCATTTTACCTGAAATTTTGTGGAAGTTTCCATCACATAGTGTAGCTTTGGGCTGCACTGACACCATGAATTCTCCTTCTCCATTGTTCACTTGTGCAACGACCTGTAAGATTGTGTTCAAACACAGTGTTTACCCGATGAGATTTACAGTAACGGCTGAACTTATTCAATTCAAATAAAAACTGTAAATGTCTGCAGTATCAAGGTGTACGTGTGGAATTGACTTCATATGTCATCAAATAAACAGATTTCAAATATCAGAGCGACTCTTTCAACTTTAACCTCTTATCCATACGCAAATTAAATGAACAAAAGTTTGAATGTGGGCTGGACAGACAGACTGCTGAAGCTCACCTCTCCCCTGTCCATGTACACACTGAGACTGTGTGCCAGCACGGCTCCGTGTCGGCTCCTGCTGGTGTTACCGACGTGCAGCAGGAGTCCAGTGGGACTCCTTGGACGAACGGCAAACAGCAGCTCAAAGCTGGGGCCCACAGCAAAGGAGCCATCTGTAAGACGGAAAACAAATCATGCACACACAACGTAGTCCTATTTTTACTTCAATGAAATAAGTACGAGAGAGGAAAAAGGATGCAGCATGCAGACGTAAAGGTCAGTCCGTAGTCTGCAGTCCGGTCGATAAGGTGTTAAATTTCATCATCGACCACTGGAGTTATAATTGCTCTCTGTGGGTGCGTCTAGTTTCTTCATATTTTCTGTGGATGTGTAGGAAGATAAATTCCTGTGTTCTGACTGACAATCACAGAGATCTTTGTTGCGTCCCTCCAGTTTTGTCCCAGTGGTTTACTCACCCACAATCACATGTCCTCCGTTCCCTGAGAAATAAACCCCTCTTTGGGTCTGGCCCTCGAAGCAGGGCCCGACGCCGTGATTTGTGCTGGGATGTAACATCGGGGTCCCGTTCATTTTGAAATGCCGGACGCAACCCGACACACTTTGCTTTGGCAGAACCTTCCGCTGAAAATCCAAAAAAGACACAACATAAGGAACTATCGGCGCTCGTAAGTTGTGAATGAAGTTGTATGTGTTTGTGTTGTTTACCTTTAACTCTTTGTGAAGGGACTCGGGGGCGCTGCCCAGGTACAGAGGTGACACGAACTCCATGGACGTCAGTTCAGCAGTGGTCATCTGACCATCCAGGGCTCTGATCCCATCCACGACCAGGCGAAACTTCTTCCTCTCCAAACTGAAGATGACCTATGAGCAGCACGTTGACCATAAAATGTTTGTTTCATACAACATACATATGTACACATCCAATGTACATATAATAATAATAATATGGTGTCACTACTCAGCACTTTGTCTAGAATTACATTGTCTGTAATAAAGAGTATGTTTAGATTAGATTAGATTAGATTAGATTATGAAGTAGTCCACTGACCGAGTGCCACTTCCCATCGTTGTACTTCTCCCGATTGAAGATCTCTCTATCTCTGCCGACAGACAGCCGGATCCTGCCTTTGGACATATATAAAGCGAGGTGAGAGCGCCCCCCTCTGGTAGCTACAAAGAAAAGCAGGCCCTCGGCAGAGCGAGTCTTGACATCAAGAGAGAAGTGGGGCCTGTGGAGAAGTTAAGGCATTTCTTTGAGTATTTGAATGTGTATTTGATGCAACTGCGCGCAAGCGTCATTTGAAATCATCGTCTTAATGTAAGTGTGCTTGTGCGTGTGTGTGTAATGTGTATGAACAGTGAACTCACTTGGATTGCAGGGTCTGTGGTGGGAGGTTGTAGGTCAGGCTGCTGACCGGCCCCCCCAGGTGGTAGGCCTGCTGAAGCACGGCTGGCGGTGCACACTCGGACACGCTGTCGTTTACGGCGGCCATCACGCTGTCCTACAGCAGCAAAGACAAAATGACAGAGACTCAGCACGGCGGTACAAACGTGGTCCTGCGTCGCTGCGAGCTGACACGATCCCCAGACGAGCTCCACCGTGTCAAACGAGCCCGGGCGGAAACGGTGGCAAGTGGCAACAAATATTTCAGTCATTTTAATGTCATCATTTTGTGGTTTTTGGCTAATTTACCGGAGACCGACAGGGCCACAGACCTTTGAATGGACCCATATGGATCCCTGCGCTATTAGTAAAGGTTATGAAAACAACAACAACAATGAAAAAGAGTAAAAAAAAAGGGTAGTTTCTAAAATGGAACAATGTTATACAATAACGACGGTAAAATAAAAAAAGATTTTTGGATCTTATTTTACCTTGTGATTCCCTGCATGAATATCTCCACAAAATTCTCTCAGCTACTTTGTGTTAAAAAATGTGCATGTTTCAGAGTAAAATATAAGATATGAAAAAATCCACAAAAACAAAATAAATAAAGTTTGTGTGGAGGCGTTTAGAGACTTTTCAGTATGTTCAGCACAGGGATCCATAAAGGACCATTCAATGGCCTGTGGACGTGAAAAATAAAAGCTCAATATCTCAAACAAAATAACAACAACAAAAAAACAACAATCCAAGTGACCTAGTTTGTATGTAAAGGACCTGAAAATGGTGACATTTCGTAAAATACCGGGATCATCTCTTTAATCCTTAAACACAAAACTAAGACAACAAATGTGTCTCGTGTCTTGTTAGTCTGATCCCGGACGTTGTGGTTTCCTCTGTGATATTACACACAAATGGATGTACACCAAAAAGGGTCATTTTATTGTCACTCTGCGGCTCATGGGGAGGGAGATGTGAGGTCAGGGGAGATGATCTCTATGACATCACCAGTGTTACAAGTCAAGTTATGAATTAAAATCGCTTGACTTTAAAGCTGGACTGTCACCCTCTGCAGTACAAAAGCCTTTACAGTTACAGTTATTGTCACATACCGAATCGCCCTCCAATAAACTGAATTTGAACAGTGTATATTATCTTCTTCTGTGGCTTGTTTACTGTTTTCATGATATTTTACGTGTAGCTTTAATGTAAACCGATGATATAAATTCATCCTGGTGCATTCAGTGTTCATGTCTTGTAATTTCGACAAGATGAGGTCATCAATGTCATTACTGAGATTCAACAATTTACCAGGCCTTGTACGTGGTGGCAGTGTTAATGGTGCAACAGATCATGGGTATTAAAAGGTTAATAGTATGGTTGTGCTTTAGATGACACACAGTGAGAATGATATGGAAATGTGCAGTACTGAACTTGAATCATGATGCAGATCAGAGTTTCTCAAAAACAGGACAGAGAGTCACCCTTAGAGTGGAAAAGGCGTCATAATCAAACTCAGAAAAACTGCACGATTGTTGGATCAGTGAAGATTTGGTGTCCTAATAATGAAATTACAGGCCAGAATAGGACGAGAAACCCAGCTGCACATTTAAGATTGCTGATTATTACCCAACAGGGACATTAGGATTCCTTCTGGTGATGGGGCGTGTGGGTGAAAGACTAAATGTTAGAAAGTGGTGGAGTTACATGAAAGAAAGAGAAGAGACGTGAGCTGATTTCAGGCGTTGTTATTTTTGCATGGAATCTTTCAATAGAATGAACAAATCTGATGAGAAAGAATGCGTTTAATAATATTTGTGATTATTGGAACGTTCATGCAGGTGTTTTTATTCAGTACATTGCAAATGCATGCAAAAATAACACAACATTGAGTTGAAAGCTTCCAGCCTTTCATGCCGGTATCAGATTCTTGTCGTTATCAGCGGGTCTTAGGACATCCATCTTCTTTATCTCTGGAAATAAGGCAGCAAAATATAATGTAAACAATGTCAGCAAAACAGTCACAGTGTGTGCTACGGAACTAAGGTAAAGTTAATGAAAGCCAGGTTGATGTGCTTTGGAGAAAAAGTTCTGTTATTTCAGCTAAAAGACAGATTGGTCACTGGAGTGAGACTGATTTATTTTCCTTGCGTCTACATGCGTGTTGAAGTTGATCCCTCACCTTCTTTGAGAGGCCGTCCACCATCAGCTGGACAGGTCTGTCAGCGGTGCACATGTCCAGCAGGACACTTCCAGATTTTTTGTATGTGCTCAGATCCTCAGGCCCGTAGTTATTGGACGCCCTGAAAACAGACAGGTGAAGCGTACGTCACTCACGTGGCACATATAGATCCCTGTGCAGTTCATCTGCGGGTATACTGATATTATGCCGTGCTGTGATTCAGCGTGACCGTGGATTACCGTCGTGTGTAGAGGTTGGACAGGCAGCCCTTGAACTGCTCATTTCCCAGACGCACCAAGCCACCTGTGTTGGTTACGGAAGAGGTGTCACCTTGCACCTCCCCTCTGTCTTCATCGTCAATAAGTAACTCACCCCTGTTTTCAAAACGGAAAATAATTTCCGACATTAACAACTGACTTTTGTGTGTAGCTGTCAAAAAATATGTAATCTGGATGTTCGTGTTCACATCCTGTTGGGATTTTTCCATACCTTCCAGATGTTATGGTTGCAGTCAAATAATGCCACTGTCCGTCCTGGTACTGTTTTTGAGATATCCACATCTGTTGGTCAAGCGAGAAAACCACGTGGCCATCTACCAATGAGAGACGAATGCCCCTGGACTGGAAAAAACAAAACAAAACAAAACACAAAATAATCAGATAACCAGCATAGATGACCATTACCCTGAAATGATAATCCTTCATTTCTCCTGATTATAAAATATAACTCAAAACATTTTCCACTGTGTCTTTTGACTGATGGCCCTATAGGATTTTTCGTGAATAGTGTCTGACCTGACGTCCCCAAGAAAAGTGATGCAGGTAGTCCTGTGTCACATGACAACGTCACTGACTTTAAGTGCTATACAAGGAAGTGTTACAAAAGCAACTCCACCTAGTGGTGCCTAGTTTGGGTAAACAAACATAAAAAGACAACCACAGGGGCGGGCGGCCCCCCCATGATGGCTTGCCTGGTTGAGCGACTGCCACATACTGCATCGGCTCGGGTTAGATTCCAAGGGATTATTAACTTAAGGTCAAATTTAAAAACAGAGCGGCAGAAAAGGAGTAGGTTATGAACTGACGTTGTCTCTGTCCAGCAGAAGTTCACCGTTGTTCTCTGAGCTCTTGAAGCCAAGTGAGAGAGTGACATCACCAGCCAGGTCAAGCACGTTGGCGGCACCTTCCAAGTAACTCCCCGGGGAGATACCTGGAAACTCAGCCTTACGAGAAACCTAAACGACAACACAGACATCGATCACTTGAGACAATAAATCTACCGAGGGTTGAGCAGAAATATGAATGGACAAGACAAGCTGGGAAAAAAATGGTTGTGATTTGTGTCCTACCAGGGAATCCGCTGGGCATTCTTTGCCCACAACCATGCCCACTTTTTCTTCAATGGACTGGTAATTATTATTTATCTTTAAATTCTTTACACATGCTTTCAAAGGTTGGGTCGTGATGTTGAATCTGTGGAGGGGGAAACAGAAAAATGGGAAGTTCACTGCTTAAGCACTTGTAACAGCAAAATCCATACGGTGATTTAAACAAAACCTGTTAACCACATACTTCTCTCTGAGGTGTTTTGGTGCGCCGCCGATGTAGATTTCCTTAAAGTCAGTGGGCCACTCCACGTTTTTTGTGGCATGGCTAGTCCCGCCTACGTTGACCAGGAGGTCTTTGACATTAAAAAAGATGATGAAGTTGGTCCAGACTTCATTCTGAGAGACGGAGAGAGAAGCAAAGTGCCGGCGAGTGAGGGAGCGCTTCTCTTACGAGGACATCTCATTGAGGTGTGATGTCATTGAGACAGACTTACGGTGATGAGGCCACTATGCTCTATAACTTCACCAGGGAGAAAATTGGCACGTAGATGAATGATGCCACCATCGAACGTTATACTGAAGTATTTATCCTACAGGATGACAAATGCTCACATTTAATTTTTTTTAAATGTATGAAGTTGTATGAAGTTATTAAATAATATTAAAACCAACAATTTACCTCAGTTGCCATGAAGAAGAGGATGCCGTTCTCTGCACGGGTGTTGATGCTCATACTGAAGTACATCTTTCTTTGCCAGTTATCTAATAACAGCTTGGCATACCCAGTGCCTTCGTAGAAGTCCGAATCATGTGGAGACAAGTACCTGGATGGAGAAGAGATCATAAAATCACGGCACATGACCACAGAATAAATGCCTGAATGTTTATATTTTCCATCCATGCGTTACGAAAAAGACACGAAAAAGGCACGGACAGAACTCAAAAGGGGCTGGAAACTGTTTTGGTGAATGCATTGTGTATTGTGTAGATTCCTTGTGCGTGACCAAAACATATGGGAGGAGAGAATGGAGCTTCAATCAAATACACAGTAGAACCGATTTTACAGCTTTCACAGCGCTCATAGAAAACAGTTTAATGGGGAAGAATATTATCTCATTCCCTCAGTAGAGCTCAGTGAAGTCTGTTGTGCTCCGCAGCCTTTCTCACTTCCTGTCTGCACTCAGCAGCTGATCCTTATTGGGGGCAATTAATTCAACGTGCATGCTGTGCACTTTCATTTCTGTTCAAATTTTCTTCATTCTGGATGTCTTGGGTATCATTTTACACAGATTTACTCAGGATGCATCCAGATATATATGGCATCATTGGAAACTCATTACTAGAATTTTTCAATCAAACTTCATGAAGACGGAAGCATTGGTGACTTCAGACCTCAGAGATTAAGAGGTTAATATAAAGGGATGTAGAGCTCCAAAACGTGGCCTTGAGTTAAATTACTGTTTAACTCCAATCGTGTTCAGGTTCTACCTCTTGCATGGAGTTTGTTGGTTGACCTTGTCAGCGTTAAGGAAATTATAGAGACTGATAGCTCTATCGTTGAAGGTGTCAAACTCGATGCAGCCCTTGTACATGGGGTAGTTGAGAGGTGCTGGTGGCTGAGGAGAAGCAAAACAGAGACAGGCGACATTTTATAGACAGAATGAAACCTCTGTGAATTCAGTGAAACGATCACATCATAACGTGTGTGGAATCCCACCGTGAAGTTTGAGGGGTATCCTCCGACATAGAAAACCACGTCGCTGGGACTGAGACTCAGGAGATTCTTCATTCCCGTCCCAAATTTTTGCACCACTTGGCTATTAGCAACATTTTCTTTGGTGAGGGTAATCGTTGCATCCTGATAAATTCTAAAAGATGACATACACTTTATGATGACATGCTGTTTTAAAAATAAATATATGCAGTATATATATATATATACACGTGTGTGTGTGTGTGTGTGACCACTGAAACATTCACCTTTTAAGGTCCACTTTATCAAACTGGGTTTGCTCATTTGCAGACTTAGTGATGACATCAGTTGGGATCTCATTGACGACTCCGTTGAGCTTGTACACACTGTATAGCACTTCCCTCCTCAGCACCAAACCAATGTAGTCTTTAGAGCTCTAAAAGAGACATGTGTGTTAATGCCTTGTGCCCATTTACCATCAGATCATCCATATAAGCAGTCACTCACATCTTTATTGCCAAGGTACAACACAAACATGTTTCCCTGGTCTGTGGTCTGTCTACGTCTGCGGCTCCCATCGCCTCTGCCTAAAGGTCTATGAAGTTTCAGAGACATGGCTGTGTAGGCCTTCAGATCGTCCAAATTTGTGGGAGGCCGCAGCTCCACGTGGCCCTCGCCCAAGAAATTCATAGGGATCGCAATCTGGAGGGAAGACACAAACAGATTAGAAACAGAAGGAACCTGAACTGTTTTCAGGTTTTTACAGCTCGTGAGTCAATAAGAATTGTGGATAAAATACCCCAAAGTCCTACATGAGTAAAAGTACAGATACCTTAATTAAAGGTTACAAATAAATTAACCCATTTTGTAATAAACCAGTTTTGACAAAACTAGCTATCTACAAGTACAGATTTTCCTTCAGATATGCAGCAAAAGTAATAACTAGAAAAACATATTTACAATTCCACTAAATTACAAAGTCTCCTCAAACACACTGAAGTACTTTGACTTTATTACCGTACAACACAGTTTGATAGGCACTTGTGGTAAACATAGTGCGGGATCTCACCCTGTTGGCTGCATCGCGGGCAAGTGCGATGAGTTCCTTGATCTTCTTGATGTTGTCTGTTATGTTGCTCACTGTCGACAGCTGAGAGGTGAGGTTCTGCACCTCTGAGATCTTATCATTCAGAGATGGGATGGTCTTCAACAAGTTCTTCACTGTGAGTCATGGACAGGAGGAAGGGGGGGGGGGGAAATATAAAATTTTTACACTCAGTGTGCACAGTACCATATACATAGATACACAAGGTCTCAAAGTCTCACCTGATTTGTCCACATGGTCCATTATGCTGCTGAGGTTGCCGTCCACAGAGGTCACATTGATCTTGTAAATTTCATCGTTGATGGCATTCAGTTTGTCCATGGTGTTGCTGGCTGTGTTATTGGCTGAAGACGCCTTCTGCTTGGCCTCATTGATCATATCAGCGATGTCATCTGTTTGGCAGAAATGGGCAGTGGACTTGAGTGTTTAAGATACAGTTTAAATTCAACCCCACAATGATCCCGACTCTCTCTACCTCTCTCGATGTCGTCTAATGCGGCCCGGGCACTGGCAAGGTCCTTCTCAGCATCTTTCTTCTTCTTTTCATGATTTTTAAGACGCTGCTTCACGGCTGTGAGGTCGTTGTTTGCATCTGTTTGGGAAAGACAAGAATTAGCGCCAGAGTTTTTGGATTAGGAAAATAGAAACTGGAAAACAAGGCTAAATACCCTCTGATTCTTTCTTGGCTCCTTGTGCTCTCTTCAGCAGGTCATCAGTAAGGCCTTGCAGATCTTTTGCTTTCTTATTGAGATTCTTCTGATTTAAATTCTGGGCAGGACAAAAAAAGCACCGGGTGAGTTGTGACAGTCGTAATGGAGAGGAACGGTTTGCAATTTGTATGGACGCAGGGCCGTGCTGTGGAATTATGTCGAGAACCTTTAGCTAGCAGCTGTGTGTGGAGTTAGTCTCTTACGTTCAGCGCGTTATCTGCTGTCTGTTTGGCCTCTTTGGCCGCGGCCTCTGCAGCACTGATGGCTGCCGTGATGTTCTTGTAGGCGTCAATGGCATCTTTGGCATTTCCCACAAGGCTGTTACCACTTACATTCTTCATACCACTGGAGGTTAAACACAAGAACCAAGAGGATTAACATAATCCAGCATCAGGAACTGTGAAACATCTGTGCCTAGATCGATTTTGTGAAATGACATACTCTTCAATTTCTTTCGCCAGGTTACTGAGGGCCTCCGCGTGGTCCTCTGCCTTCTTTACCAGGGGCTCCTGGGCCACAGCCTGGGACAGCAGATTCACCTTCTTGCCCAAGTCACTTTTGGCCCCGTCCATTTCTGCTGCCAGATGTTCGTACTCCTACAGAGGCAAAGGACTGTAAGTTACACTGCACACCAGGAAATGACCGCTACTTCACCTTACAGCATAACAAGCAGAAACAGTGATCATTATCTGGGACAGTGACATGTTAAGACCTGACGAATGGGGCTTTTCTTTCTTTTTAAAACAGGACAACAACTCGCAGGCTGTAGTCAGTCAGCAGCAGTTTTCTCCTGGGTCCCCCGACACTTGTGAGTGCCAAGGCCAGGATTTCATCGCACCACATTTCGGCTGAATACTACAACGTCACCCCTCCCCCTCTGTGGATCCAAATTCTGGATCAGCACTTGCCTTGACTCGTATCAGGACCACCTCTATATGGATGTGAGATTCTTTACCAAACTGGATCTCAAATATTGTTTTCATGTTACGTTGCTGCATTGTTATTTCATTTCTATCTATATAATTTATCCCATTCGAGGAGAGACAATCTCTCTTTCAACTGATTTTCCCGAGGTGTCTTCCTTTTGACCTTCATGTTTAGGTTTTTTGGAGAGTTTTAGGCCAGGTTGGGAGCCCTCATTGTTATGAGCGCCTGTAATGCCCTCTGAGACACTGGATGTGATATTGGACTGTAAAAATAAACTGGTACCGTTTTGGACTCATATAAGTTGTCCAGGAGGCCTTTTGCTTTCTGGAGTTCCGCCTCTGCCAGCTTTATCTGGTCCTGGACGGTCTTGCGCTCGTTTTTTAAGTCCTGAATTCGCTTCTGTAGAGAACATGAGTTGTAATCTCTTAGTGCACAGTGTAAACAGTGATAGTTTGAACAATAACGGATGAAGTGCTTTATTACCTGCAAGTCCTTTAAGGTCTGTGAGTTAAGTCCATTCTGGGTGTTGGCTTTTTTCAACAGGTCCACTGCCTTCTTCAGAGCCTCATCCAGGTCCTTCAGCTTGGCATTGTAATTCTTCAGATGGCCCCGAAGCTTCTGTACTTCGGCCTCATTCTGATCACACTGCTTACTTACATTAGTGTTGATGTAATCCAGCACTGGTGAATAGAAAAGAACAGAAGTAAGTAATTTATCACTGATGAGGTGTTAATCCTTTTTAAAAAAAAATCTGTTAAAAAAAATCTAAGATGACAACTGATTTTCCAAGGCGTTTTCATTGTTGATCTAAACGTGTCGTGCAGAATCTGAAGAGCATGTATGATATCCATGGGGGAAGAATCAGACCAGAATTTGAAAAAAAATAAAAAAATCATGTAGATATGGCAAATGACCTTTTGAATTGGTAACTGTAGGCATATTTTAAGTAGTTTATTTATTGTTTTTATGTGTAGTCGCTCCTTTACGTTGATTTGTTTGTGAATGTCTGCCACTGCCACAGCACGCCACCATCAGAGGTCGAGACGAAACCCACAAAACTAAGAATGATTCACATTAGGAACACAAGGAAAGTAAGAAGTGAAAGTTTAAGTTACGTTTCGTGGCTTCCTCGGCTTCTTTCTCAGCAGCTTTTTTCTGGGGTGTGAAGTCCCTTCCCTCCATTTCTGTCAGCAACTGCTTAGCTTCATCCAGCATTTTGTTCAAGTCATCTGTGAGAGGCCTTTCGCCACTGGCATCGCTGCCTATTTGTCGCAGCTGGTTGAGCAAGGCTGCAAACACACAGATAAGTCTGGATAATCAATGCCATTAAATTGATTTAAAACAGCGCAAGTGCTACGCTTTGGTGTAAACCACACATCCCAGAAACTACAAGAGACCAAAGAGTGGAAAAAATTAAGACAAAAATACAAAGAACTTAGTGTACGCTGCCACTGAATTGCTGATCCCTTTACCTTGGATTTTGTTGAGCATTTTCCGAACCTCAGGGTCCAAATCTTTAGCTTTCTTGTGGGTGTTTTTAACCTCATTCAATGCCTTGTCAGCATCAGCAGCCCACTTGTCCACCTGAAATGAACACATTTTATGCCTCTTGCGGCTGCACGCTTATAATTTTGTTTCTAAGAATTGTAAGGGCTCGTCTCCAGCACCGCACCTTGTTTTTGAGGGAGCCGATGTCATCTTTGAGAGCCACTGTGTCCATATCCAGCTCTTTCACTTTGGGCTTTAGCTTGTTGATGACAGTGCTGAATTTGTTGACTAGAGTCTGCAAAAGGAACACAAAGGAGAACAAGACGTTCAGCGGCACTACGGGGGGAAGCGGGCGTCTTAGTGAGATGATGAGGGAATGAGAAACAAACAAGTCACAACTACGGCCACTGGCATCCAGTCTTTAACTTGTGCTGACACACAGATTCTGGGATGAAACACACTGAGATTGCTTATCAGCGAGAATTTGGAATGCTGGCATGCGCACACCCTTATTGATTGTGTGGGTGTGAGTGGAGGTACACATGCCATCTATGTGAATAACACACAAACGTTACCTTGGTGTCCGACACAGCCTTATCCAGCTTCTTCAGCCGGTCTTGGGAGGCAGAACTGGCCGTGGAATTGTCCAGCTGAGCCTTGATCTTGCCCAGCTCGTCATCCAGCTTCTCCAGATCGTGCAGTAACGTCTGGGCGCAGCTATCGCACTCTGAAAACAAAGCGAAATAATGGGTTACGATTCTTACGACAGGCCATCTACTTTAAACTGGAGTTCACAATGTCGAATCCAAACGAATTTCATTTCGTCTTTTACCTAGACAGTTGTCATCCGTGTTTGTGTCTTTGGGCTCCAGCGTGTTCTTGCACACTGTGGAAACAGCAGAGGCTTTGTTTCATTTTGATTCATAAGAGGTCAGAATGTTGAATACAGAATGACAGCAAGTCTAAAATCTAACCTCCTGTCCTGGCATCGCAGTTGTTACCATTACCGTTGCAATTACAAGGCTGACAACTTCCACCTGGTGTCAGCGGATTGCCATAGAAACCAGGAGCACACCTGTAGGACAGGGAAACGATTTAAATAAGTAGAAAAACAGTAACGAACTTCCCTATCAGTATTTTGTCCTGATGAATTACCCGTGTATGCACTCACCTTTCGCACTTGTTTCCAGCGTAGCCCGTTTTGCAAATACACTCGAAGTCTCCAAATGACTCTCTGCAACCTATCGCAAAACTGAAGATAAAGTGGGACGTGCATTAGCAGAAATGTAACGTCACATGGGTTTATACTGTTGGTGTTGTATTCTTGTGTTACAGCCACCTGTTTGTGGGTGTGCCGAATGGGCACGGGCACACTCTGCATGACCCCTGAGCCGGGTTTCCGTAGTAACCTTCCTTGCAGCGCTCACATCGGTCCCCGGCTGTGTTATAGCGACAGTTCTGAAAACGTCATGTGAGATAAAATTATTGAATACAAATGGATGTCCCAGGTACAATACCCTTTAAAGTACCTTTTCCAGCAAAAACTAATGTTGTGATTTTGGTTCCCTTGGAGACAGTATCATTCAGTAGGAGTCGCTAGTGCTGTGACAAGAGCACAATCCCTCGGATTTCCACTAGTGAATACAGCCACAGTAGGGCTAAACTGGTAGCCAGATTTTATCCACTATGGCAAAGGTTTTACTTTGTTTGTAGCCAATAAAGAAGAAGAAGAGTCCGCTTGGATGAGAGGCCAAAAGTCTTCAACGGATCTTCAACCAAGTCCAGTTGCCCTCGACTCAACCATTCTTGAATAGCCAAGACTTGAATGAGAACCTTCACAGACATCTTGGCACAAATTAACTTTTGAGAACCTAGTTTGGACTTTTGTGGCAGACAGGATTTTCACTGCACATGCCATGGTGCAATAATAAAATGAAATATCTAAATCAATAAATCCCCTGGTGGTTGTGGTTACATAATACAACGCTTGTTGGCACACAGATGTACCCTGGAGGTTTGGAGGTCTAGACTGTGGCAAAGCTGTGACTTCATACTGTCAGTTGAGCTGAATAAAGCACTTGTGGTTGTGAGTGAGTAAGTGAGTGAGATAGTGAGTGAGAGAGTGAGTGAGTGTTCTTCTTACCAAGCACCTTCCTGTCCTCTCCTCACACTCACTGGCCAGACCGTTGCAGTCACAGGGAACACAGCGGCCCAGATAAGGCCCACTGCCATCTCTGTAGTAACCAGGTGCACATTTCTGGGAAAAAAACACAAAAAAATATAAAGACGTGACGACCGACAGCCTAATCACTGTTTACAAGATTTGGATGAAACCTATGTATACAAACACTAAAAGGTCAGAAAACAAAGAATATCTCACACATCTGAAGAGCAGCATTATGTTATTCTAACAATAAAGATAAGACACAACAAACACGCACACATACACACATGATACATCGGGATTATATTGCCGAATGTTTGTAGAGATTTACATAACAACCCAATCACACGAAGCGATCAGAGGCTACTCTTCCATGGAGCACTTCAGTAAGGTGTGTCATGAAATGTACAGCAAAGAGCCATAAACTTGACTAGCATTGCTGCAACCCTAATGTGCACTTTGCTTTCAGAGATAACAGTCCTGAGGTCATCTAAATCCCACAGGATTCACCCGACACTGTGCAACAGATTAGCTACAACAACACTTCAATAGATGCGATCGGATTTCAAGGGGTTTTACCTGAACTTGAGCCCCGGCCTCGCTGTCGTTAAAAGAAGGATACTGAACATATTGTCCTCTGTCGTGTACCCTGTGGGTACCTGCGTCATTTACTTGTGGATACTGGATTCGCTGGGTTCCCTCATCCTGAAGCATAGGGTATTCTATCCTCTGATTCCATCTGTTATTGTGCCTTGTGCGGTGAGGTCGCTCCCCCCTCTGATAGGGCCTGTGTCCAGCCAAGCATAGCCCAACCACAGTCCACCACAGCAGACTCTGTAGCAGGAAACCTCTCTGTCCGTCCATCCGTGCATCTAACATTCTCAAGTGTTTGACTAAAAAAACGCTGCACTCTCCTCTGTCCAAGCCTCTTAAACACACAGACAACATGCACGCGTAGAGGACACGCCCCATCTACCTGAGTCAGGCCTGTACGACGGCATGACAGCAGTATGCAGGCGTACAAGTACGCACATGCATGTGTTCACAGACCCTCTCACGCACATGCGCACACACATTAGTAGAAGATATCCACGCACATTCAGTGAAAGGAGGGAGCACGAACAGGCACGCACACACAGGAAAAACACCGACGGCGCTGAATGGAAACGAAGAAAATTACAATGATCGTAAATGCAGAGGAGATTAATTATGGCTGTAAGGGTGAGGAGTAAATCACTGCTTAGAAAAGCAGATGAAACACTGTCTAGGTGTATCACTTGACCGTGTGTGTGTGTGCGCGCGTGTGTTTCTTTGTCTGTATGACTTAGAGTAAAATCACACATCTTCAGACATAAAAGTCACACCTGAATCACGCTTATCAAACAGAGAACAGACGTAGCTGGGTGTGTCAGATACACAAACACACACACACACACACACACACAGGCACTCACACACTCCATTGCCACACCCTGCCGTGTGTCAAGGTGAGGCAGCTTGTCATACTGCCTCCGGGTGCACAAAATCAATTTCCTTTGAATTTCCGCCCCAGACACATAGCTCGTGTACGCACAGGTAGATTCCCACATCTAATGCAACACTAACACCACAACATTGAGGAAAACATTCACACAAACTGTTCCAGACGTGTGTCTGTGTTTTTCCAATAATAAATGCTTACGCAAAACCTTCATTTTAATTACATTTTGAGGAATCAAAGCCGATTTGAGGATCCAAAATGCAACTTTCTCTGGGAAAAAAAAGAATCCTGAAGCTATTACTTAACACCAACATCATCACACGGCTGTGTGCCGTAACCATGCCAGTGATCATAGCTGTGTCATCACTAATATTATGTCTGCATGACTGTGCATCATATCCCACCCTGGGGCTACATATTTTGGCAGCAGAGTGCCAAGGCTGGTATTTTCCAATACGCTCCACCCAAAGATGGATTTTTCCTCTTGGAAAAGGGAGCGGCTGTTGCTTCAGGCATGCCTGGACAGCCCTAAATTCTGAAAAGGAGGTCTGGGCCATCTAAGATGACAAGCTGCCAGCTAAATCAACATCTGGCTCCACCCCTGTTGTTCTTCATCGTACTTCATCTCCCCCCCCATTCATCATCTTTCCTTGCTTCCTCCTCTACTGACACACCTGCGTCCATTTTGGCTAGACGAGCAGCACGCACAACTTGTTATTAAGTCCTCAACCAATGTTCAGCTCTGCACCTTTATTTTTATTTTCAACACATGTATGAATGGTTAGAGGGCATTTAATTCTTCATCTTCCATTTCCTCACCTCACAGGAGTCCCCGGAGTACTCTGGGGGACAGGAACACCTCTCCACCGTGTTGCCAGGACCTCCAGCCCCTGTGTTCGAGGCCTCCTCGATTCCAACCTCTCCTAGACTGAGTCGCTGGCTCTGAGTGAAGTATAAGGCTCGGATCCTCATGTCCTCCAGACTGGCTAGGACCATCATTAGTTCCTCTCTGGACACGGGTCGGTTGGTGCCAGCATGGCGCCAGATTCCCTATGGACAAATTTTGCGTGACCGTAAATGTAGCAATGTGAATCCCCACCTCAAGTGGAGCAGATAATTAGGCAGACGCGTAGTTTACCTCCACGAGCTGGACTCTGGCCTGATACAGCTTGTCTGGAAGTGGAAGTTGAGGAGCCATGTGGATCAGGGTCATACCCCGGCCCTGAGGGTACATCACAACGAACAAAAAAGCTTTGTTGTTAAAACTGGGGAGAAAATTGGTTTGCATTAGAAATAAGTGGTTCTACTGTTACTTAACGCACACTCAATAGGACATCGGGTCTTCTGTCCATCAGTGTCATACCCTCACTGGGAATACCAAAGGATTTGGATTGGTAGGTAAGAAAGCCGCCATAAGACGACGCCTGGGAGGAAACAAAAAAAGGCCCTGAAATCATGTTTTTAGTTCTCCTCTCCTGCGCATAAATGAATGTGGAAACAATAAATGACTCATTTTTTTGTTTTGTTCTTTATTTTGTACTCAAAAATACTTTCAGGGTGTAACTTTAACTCTCACAGATAGCGATTTAGGTATATGGAGATTTGATGGACTCCTGTTCAATAGTTGAAAATGTTACATGATGACAACCCAGGTACCATACTTTTCAATTAGGCAACACCCTCAGCATTCTCATTGCCTTTGGGTTCTCTTCCTCTCCTGACTCACCCTGTCTCCCAGGTAGGAAGTTGGCGCCACCCAGTGGAGAAGTTGCACAGTGGGTGGAAGCTCCTGGATGTCTGCCACCACTGTGTTGCTGGCTGTGTTCAGCGTGGATGGAACCTCCTCCTGCTCAGGGTTCTCCAAACGCCAACCGCGCATCTCCACAAACTATCAGCAAGGACATGTTAGTATCCATCCACTAACTAGACTGAGATCAGACTGTCAAAAGTTTGGACTATGAATGTCTGACTGAATCTAATCTATCCAAAAGAGTTTTAATCTCTTAATCTGGTCATAGTTTTAGGATGGTGAATCATAAATCATTCCCATATCCAAGTCAAAGGAGCATGGTATGGAATGCTATGATATTCTATAGCATGGTATGTTTAACTCTGCCATGGTATGCCCGTCTAACTATTTTCTGCACCACATAACATCCATCAGCCAGAAAGCTCTGCAGATATAAAGTTTTGCAACGACATGCTGAGGCACGAAAGCAAACGCACCTTCCCCCTGCGTTTACCGGAGCTCTGACACCGGTCAGTCGCCCCAAAGCAAAAGCACCTGGTACAGCCTTGAGGGTTGGCTCGGTCAAAATAGAAGGAACCTTCCCGACAGGTATCGCACCTGACACCAGCGACATTTCTCTACAAATACGGCACCAAAAACAGGCAAAGTCACAGCAGCGCCAGAGCGAGAGAGAAAAACAAACAAAAGTGGGATTGCTGAAGCCACCTTTGTTGCTGAAATCATTAACTCACCTTGCACAAACACTTTCCCGTGTCTGGATCACACACATTGGGTGTGACACCACCCCGATTACAGCTACAAGGCACACAGTTCGGAAAGTCGTAATAACCTGGAGCGCAGCGATCGCACTGTCGTCCCCCGATCCTCGGCTTGCAACTGTCGAAAAACACACCGACACGTTATCTCTGGCCGTTTAAAGTGATTGATTTTTACTTTGCACATGCATCTCTAATACCCTGAGAATCATATCTCATATGTCAATAGGCACAGCTTACAGTACCCCACTCACAAGCACTGTCCCGTGATGCGGTCGCAGTCCGCCGCTGCGTTGGCTTTGATACCGCTGGGCGAGCACTCGCAGTCCTCGCATCCCAGCAAAGGGTGATAACTGAAAGTCTGATTCTGACACACGTCACACGCCGGTTTGATAGTCTGAGGAGGGCAGATGCACCTTCCTGTCACTTCGTCACACAGCCTGCGTCCACATTCGCACGCTGCGGGGACGGACACCATCAGGTCACACAAACAAGGACGTCACACACCGATAAGGCTTACAAAGTAGACACGTTCACTCACGTCTGCAGTAGGGGAAACCATAGTATCCCGTGGCACACTTTGTGCACTGCCGACCGATAGTGTGCTGTCTGCAGGGACACTGTCCACCGACTGGATCGCAGAAGGTTCCTGTGGAGCCGGACTTATCACAGTTGCATGGCAGAGCTCCATCATTATAAGCTGCTGCGAGAGAGCGGGCAGAGTCTTTGCAGAACTGGGAAGATGTCCTGGGGCTGATGGGACATAAAGATAAGCTCACTTTTCAAAGTACATGGTTTAACATACTGTACAACTTAACTTCAAATACATGGTACAATGATTAAACACTTTTATCCCCACCAGGGGGCACCATTTACAATAATTAAATCATACACATTCATTGCTGTAAAACTATCACACTTGCACTACTGATAGAGAAGGTTATCGCTATGACAACAACTTATTAAATCTATATGGTGCAATTGAACACAAGTTTTATTTCCCAGCCCACTTATGTTGTTCGTTGTTGTTTCGTAAAGCTGGACTGACTATTTTGAATAAAGGCCATGCCATATCCCAGAGGAAACCTTCAGAATCAGCCTAAACTTACTCAATGTAAAACCCTTCTCCTCTGCAGTGATGTATGAAATCTGCGGACTGATCCACTGGCTTCTCTTTCAGGTGATCTGGGCTGTAGCTGCTATCAGGAACCAGCATGACATAATCCTATAAGGAAGATACGATGCATAAGAAACACGACTGCACTAAAAATACACATAAAATACTTGAAGTATGGTAACTGTATTTGTTTTTGTGTGTGGTTACATTTAGACAGTGGAGAGTAAAGCAAACCCTGCCTAACACAGGTTGGAATCCTGGTCCGCATAAAGCTGCCAGGTAGAATACAGTCTCTTCATTGTTGTTGTTTGAGATGTGGCATAACGCTGAGGAGAGGCGACCTCAGTGTGCTGAGAACACCAGTGATGTGTAAAAAAAAACACAGGAGCCTTAACCCAGCCACTGAACATTTCCTTCCGTATTTCTCTCATGTTATTTAAGCGCATTAATATACTGTGTAAACATGAGTTGGAGACTGAGAGACTTATCACGTAAAGCACTGACCAGGATGAGAGTCTTCCTAGGTGGGATGGTCACAGTGACGGTGGGCTGCTGCCAAGAATGCTGGTTAAAGTCGAGAGCAATGCGGCCATCAGCGATGACCACGTCCCTGCAGCCTGACACGGCAGGGCAGAAGGATGCGTTTATGGAGCCTGCAGACGGAGAAATGACAAGGAGGTTGAGGAGAAGAAGGGAAGGAGACGTCAGCATGGCTCACAATAAGACTTCAGTCTATTAAAGACAAATTTGGAAGTATGATTGAGGCCTGTGATCATTTTCGCTTATAATTTCCTCCAGCAGACGTACCGCTCCATTCACGTCCTGCAGCCACCGTGACGTCCACAGGGAAGGAGACGTGTTCGGGCTGGTGATAATGGACCACAACTACGTATCTGCCAGGGACGGGAACCTTTGGACTGAATCTGATCTCGGTCTGGGAAGACGTTGGGAGAAAGATAAAATTAATATTTTGGGAGTGGGTGTTCATTGATTTCTCCAAGCTAACATCACTCTGCGGGGTTAGGAGAGGTTTGACTCGGACACCTGAGGGTATTTCAGCAGCACTCCGTTGCTCTGGGATTCACGGGGCACCCCGGACTGCCGTCTCCGCCTCCACTCCTCATTCTCTCCTCGGTGGTGGGGGGCCGCGGCTTGTGCGGAGGACAGCCGACCGTCACGGGCTGCATCCAAAACCCACGCTGTAGTGGGCCTGTCGAACTGTCTTGCAACACAGTGCTGACTGGAGATACGAGAGGGCAACAACACGTCGTGCTTTAAGTTTACTGGTCGAGTTTGAAGGTTCAAAACTTCCAATGTGAGATGAGCGGTCAATGGCCTGTCAGAGAGTGTGGCCTAGATATTTGGAACAACATAAATCTTCAGCAATGCTCGTTTGACTTAACGTAACATTATACGTGAATGCATAATAAAACCACATCTGTGCCTTTACAGGTTATGTAGGCCAAGCATTTCAACAGTAATGAATATAGTTACATACACTACTTATCCAACTACACACATACTGTAGATAATTAAACCCACATATATACTATATAGTACCTATAGTACAACATTGTAGTATTTATTGTAGTGGTTATCCTGTAACAGATTTCTACACAGTTCATGTGTAACAACAGGTCTGCATAAAGCTGTAGACACACAAACTGTAATCGGTCATGTCATGGTGGTCATGAAATGTGCAGAAAGAGTGAATTGAGGGTGAAAAAGTGAGAGGGTGAGAGTTCACCCTCAGGTAAGTGACCTAATCCAGCTGGGGGAATGCCTGAGATGACACTTGGAAAACAGATGTGAGTCTGTGTACGCTGTGTGTAAGCACCAGCTCCATAATAACAGCTTCCTTTGACAGGTGATGAAGACGTCCCAGTGTGTGTCAGGAACTCACCTGTCTTCAGTGAAGCGGCCGTGGGTGGACACACACAGCACCTTGGGGTCGACGTACTCCATGGAGAACTCCTCTGCAGGGACGGCATACACTTTATACTGCGGGGAGAGGAAGTGTGTTTTTAGGGGTACAAATAATAGAAAGAAGAAGAAGAGGTGTGTGGTGTTGATGTTTTCCTCACTAGTAGGAATGAGGTTGTTGAAGTCTGCAGGAGAAGCTCTGCCCTGTGAGAAAGCTCCAACACTGCCACTCGATTACTGCCGTCCACTGCCACGCTGCGACACAAAAAGCTGCAGCGCACAAAAGATTCACACGTTACTTTTATTTATAATACGAACCATGCTATGAGAGCTGGAGCAGCAAATGCAGGACCCACCTGTAGGCACAGCTGTAAATGTTTGCCCTGACTGGAATCTGGGTGTTAGTCTGCGCGCTGACGAGGATGTTGACATTCTGGACAGCGTTCACCTCGCTGGCGTACTCCAGGACAAGGACGTACGGACCGGCACGAGCCACGCGCAGACTGAGCGTCAGCTGAGCCTGCAGGACATGTGACAAAGTTTCACTATAGGAATGGAACGTGCAGCCAAGGATCACACAAGAGTGACGTGCAAGTTAGCTGTTGACTGTAGCCATTACTTTGAAAATTAATTCATCAATTGATTATATCAATTATAATCGCGTTGATATTTCTGATATTTCAGATGGTAAGACATTCAAGAAATTAAAATCACAAATTCCAGTGTCAGACTGATAATATTTTTTTTTAAATCAGGATAATTAGGCAAATTTAAAGTCACAGAACAGTAAATGGTCTATGTCTGCGGCGATTGAGAGGAAGCAATTTCATTAAAAAGATAAATATTAAGTACTTCCTGCACCACCGGGTCCAGTGGCCAACATTTTACATTTTTGCCCACATGTGATAAATATGCAACAATGAAGCATACAAAATCACATGTAAAAATAAATCTGATCTGGAATATGTCCTGGATAAATACCAGGCAGACTCATCTTCTCTGTCACGCACAGCCAAGCTGCAACAACAGCTTTAATCCTGCATGAAGCTTTTACACACATCAGAGGTGCTTTAGATAGAAACATGTGAATCCAGGCTTTGTACCTGTCTCCCATCGAGAGCGGCCATCTCAGGGTGATCCGGGGTGGGTCGCCTCACATGAGCCTGCCTCTTTCTGCGCCCGCTGCGGTTGCTGAACGCTCCCTGTGAGCCCAGGGCAGAGCTGAATCCATCCATCGCCACATGCTTATACAGGAGACAGCTGAGGGGAACACCCAGACACAAACAGAAACCGAAACGGTCAGACCAACACTAACCAAGCAAAGATAAAAACACTGTTTTACTGGAAGCTGAAAATGCAAATAACAAATCAAAAGGTATCTCTTATCACTGTTTGACCCCCATGCCCATTCTTTATCTGAATATTTTTATTCATAATAACAAAGACAGCAACGGCAGATTTTTAATATAAATACTCGACACGATGGATGTGCGGATTTATTCCATGATGAGAGGTGGAGAGAATAAAATATAGAATTCAAAACTCTTACTTTGTGTCCCTATTTGGGGTGGAAACGTATGTGCACGGCTGAGTGATGTTGTTCTGCAGTAGAGGCGCCTCATAATAATCCCTGGGCAGCAGCACCAGATAATCCTGGTGAATGAGACAATAACATCGTCTATTTCAGTACATTTGCTGATTTTCCTTGATGGTGGACAGTTAAAGGAGCGGATAAATTCTGAATAGAGATGAACAAAAACTTGAGCAACACCGATTTTATTTTCCAGGTAATGATGCACTTTATCACTAAAAAGCCAAAATGATGCAAAAGAGATGGACACAGCAAAATCCATAACCTCTTATATGCTCATTTTCCAACTTTTCCCTAACAAAAAACCATAGGTGACTCACCAGCAGGACCCCCTCTGCTTTGATGTGAACGATCCATTTCCCAGGGGTCAGTTCAAAGGGCTCGGCAAAGCCCTCGCCAGGGACGGTGAGGAAAGTTGGGGAGCGGCTAGCAGGGAATACGACCTCCTTGCTCTGTTCAGACCCTGCAGACAGCGAGCAGAAACGACTGTAATGTTACAGGTTATCAGCAAGCACATTTTTTGTCACCAAATCTTTTGTTTTTAGTCAATATTTAGTCAAACTTTTGAGTGGGTTTTGAGGGTGTGGCTTTGTTTCAGCGAGTCATGATGATGATGTCATACCTGTGGTGCCCCTGTTATTAGCAGCTCTGATGCTGCCGCTGACACTGGCACCGCTTGGGTTAATGAACCGCAGAACCACACGGAACAATTGCTGCCTCGAATCTTTCGGGTCAACATGCACTGTTACTCGGACTTCACTCTGCGGGAACAAGGGGCAACAACCACACACGGCTGAATGTACGGGGACAGGTTTGAGTGTTTGAGTAGGTGGTAAGTAAGTGAGAAAGACAGATTAATAAGCAGGCAGAGCAGGAAAACAGAGTAGGTTAATTGGAAGAAGAGCAGCAGGAAAGGAAGAAAGGAAGGAAGAAACTTACAGTCACAGCGAGAGTGACAGCCGGCTTCATCCAGCACCACCATCTTGGCTCTCACTCGCCTCCTCCCCTTTTGTTTGGGAGTGGCGTAGTGTAATACAATATTGAAAGGGCCAGGAAAGGCGAGGGTAAGCATTAGGATGACCTCCGGCTGAAGAAAGATAGCTTTAGTTCAAGGAGAGCTAGTGTCCGCAATGTCACAATCAGCCCAAATGTACCAAAAGTTTATGTGCTTGAAGAGAGAAGAAAAGAAAACCAGCAAAAAAGTACAAAGGAAAGAAAACACAGTGCTGATGTCATCATACATAGACTTACAAAGGAAGATATACTGGATATATTGGTTGTAAGATGGTAAACATGGACTAACCTGTGCAAGGGACATTACAGCATAACCTCTCCAGCTGAATTCTGGGAACTCACGGGGGTCATAACCAAAGCGAATTGGCCTGGAATTCGGTGTGGTGCCATCCTCCACCTCAAACTTCAGTTGGTGGAGAGAGGGAAAGTAGTAGTTGGATGCAGGCCTACAACATACATGTAAATTAAGATTAATACCAAGTTCAGTTGGATTAGTGGTAACGTAACACAGCGTCACAGCCAGCCTGGTCTTACACTGTGCATGTACGGCCCACTACGTAGTTCCGACAATAACACTGTCCCGACACCTCGTCACACGATCTGCCGATGGCGCCGCCGACATCACACAGACAACCTATCAGAGTCAAAGACGTCATTATCGAGAGTTAAAAGATCGAGCAGACCTTCTGGATGTTCTTTCATAAAAGCCGGAGCCTTAGATCAGTTTATGAAGTCATATAAGATGTTGGACAGCTTTCGTTTCAGTCAGTTACCTTGACAACCAAAGTAATTCTGCTTCTGCAGCAGGAAGTATCCGTCCTTACAGGTGTCACATGTATTTCCACACGCATTTGGCTTACAATAACACTGTCCGTTTTTCTATAGAAAGAGATAAAAATAAGGGTTTATAATTGGTAATAGATGAGGAATAACATAACCTACGCAGGACAAACATTACTGTCATTTCAGGCGATGTTGTTGAAAATCTGTTGGTTGTAAAAACTCACCTGGTCGCATTCCCCAACGCCACTTAG
>OMNV01025965.1:0-19718 GCA_900303265.1 Brotula barbata | reverse complement strand
GGGTTCTCGCTGCTGTTGCTGCTCTTCATTGGCCTGCTGGTCTTCAGATGCACAAGAGTGAGTAGGACTGAAACCTTTATACTTTATACATTTACTCAGTACTCCTCGCTCATTAACACAGGATCCGGATGACCAGGATCTGGATCACTGCGATCTGGATCGTTGCGATCTGGATCAAGACCAGAGCAGTCCCACCTTACCAAACAATCCATTTGCGTTAATATCTCCTAAACTGATAGAGAGAGAGTTCACCCACCCGGCACGCTTTGTTGATGTTTTCAATTCCCTGTTGTTGTCGTTCGTACAGTTTAAATACTTCAGATGTGACAGAGCTGAGAGGAGATCAGGACCACAGAGGGTCCAGCAGGTCTACCCGCAGCACAAAGGTCATCGGCCGTCTGGAGCTCCGCTGGCCTTCAGACGCGTGGTGGAAACGCCGAGCGAGGCCTGAGGAAGGAGCAGGAGGACGAGGAGGATGGGAGGAGGAGGATGAGGAGGAGGAGGACATCTGCATCTGCTCTTTTGCCTGATATTTCCTTCAAAGGATTACAAAAGTGTTTTCTTATACAGCATGAGAATGTCAGTAACGCCCCAAAAACCTAAAAATAATCATGGCTTCGTGTGTATGAGTGATGATTTGTGATGTCTCTGAGTGTCCTGTCTGCTCTCAGCACAGTAAACTGTCTGCTTTCATTTCCTTTTGCGCAAAATGTTTGTTTTGTCAGCAGAAAATTACCACATCCTCATAGGTGTGGGCTCCATGCAGACGACACACACATAAACCGGCTGTAGGTGTTAAGTGTCTGATTATAGTCCAGAGGTTATAACGTGCATTGTTTGTCAGTTTGTAAGAAATTTAATTCACAAATAAAAAGACAGGTGGTACCGTCAAGAAGTAAACAACATTTATTGTGTGTTCACCGCGGACAGATCACCAGTTAATCACACAGACAGACAGACAGACAACAACACTCCCATTCACATCTATGGCTACTCCAGCCCACCTAAGCTGAGTGTGTTGGAAGGTGAGAGGAAACAGGAAGACACGCGGGGAACTTGGACAAACTGCGCCAGCCTCACGCGGAACTAACGGGCCGCTGTGTAGGGGACCGATATTGAGGTGACACGCAGTGCATCCTTGAAAACAGTCCGCTGTGCTAACGCTCGAGCCCCGCGTTCAACTGTGACGTTATTAAACGGTGACAGCGCGTACATGTGATCGTGGGTAGCCGTGGATCCCGACGGGACGAGAAATGAGCAGCAGGAGATAAAGCATTCACACACACACACACTCACGGACACAAAGCGGAGGATGAACGTCCCGAAGCTGACGTCCTACCGGAGGGACCTGATCAGGCTGCTACAGAGGTCCGGACGAACGGCGTGGATCGGACACGGTACAGGTTAAAGGTCACACGGGGCTCCCAGCCCAAAACAATAACAAGCGGTGAAATTATACATGTGTCTCAATGAAGGAGAACATGAAGTCTTTTAAACGTTTGAAAGATATAAAAGTAGTTCCTGTTCAAAGAGCGGCAAGTTGGAGAAAATGTGATAATTGTGATTTATGTATTCGAACATCAACATCTGTGAATGATTGGAGGAATCTGGAGAGGAGAGAGAGAAGGAGTGAAGATTGTCTGAAGAGTTTATCTATTTTTAAGGAATCACAAAAAAACTTTGAAAAAAATGTTACAAAGTTATATAAATGTAAATATAAAAAACGTCACTGACATTCCTCTAACGTACAAACTCTGTTGATCATTTGGATGTTACCAGCTTACAGTTTATAGAACCAGTTTGAAGTGAAGAATGAAACTTTAACAACAAAACTTTGCAGTGGGTTTCGTACTGGTGTTGTAAAAGTCGTATCATTGTTTTGATTAGTTGACGTCCTGTGAGTTTCTGTCCTTATTGTAAAAGTAAAAGTTCTCCCAGTATGTGTGGCTCGTGAAGTGTGAAGACGTTTACCTACAATGACATGATCAAGGTCTGTTGTCCAGCTTAAAGACTTGCATAACGAGTAAACAAACTTCAATTTATGCCAATTTTAGTGACTTACATTACTTTGAAAAGACTTCTTATTGCCTGAATCCTATGTTTTAAAGTTCATACACAGCGATGTGTTTTGGTACCCAAACTGTCACTAAGTTAACAGCACGGAGGCTGAATGGATGAATAAGCAGTAAGTCTGTGTGTGGATGTTTGGTGTGGAGGTCTCATCGGTCTGCACCCTCTGAGGCGTTCACACTCTGCACTTGCTGCGGTTGGACACTGAGTGTGATCTTACAAACCCTAATCTGGGATTTTTTTTACATCAGTTGTCGTTATGACGTCATCCAGTAAACGTCACACTGCAGTATTTCTAAAGGAAATGTTGCTGAACGGACTACAAAGGGTTAACAGGCCTGAACACAGCCAGTTCATCAGAGCGTCTCACACGGAGCTGATCCTGAATCCGACAGAGTCCGACCCGTGTTGACCTCCGTTTGTGCGTTCAGGATGATCTGTGATTGCGTGTCTGTTGTGTGTGGCCCGTGCAGGTATCTGTGGGCGTGGCCGAGCAGGCTTCTCATCGCGAGGTCCAAAGGTGTGTATCGTGGGAAGCGGTCCCGCCGGCTTCTACACGGCACAGCATCTGATCAAGGTACAACGTGGCGACCCCGTCTGAGAACTAAGACGCCGGTCTTTTCTTAGCCTCGCACAGGAAGTGAAAGGCTGCGCGGCGTAGAGGCCCGGCTGGTATTTTTAAGTCACCGAGTCGTACGTGGCCCAAACACCGACGACGAGTCGGACAAATGTAGACGCTGCTGCTGCTTTCACTTTCCACACCTTCTTTGGAAATGTCTTCAACTCTGTCTGAGTGCCTTCGTAGAATCTTATCGAATGTTTATGCACTGAAGTTTTCTACTTTTTGGTTTTTGTGAGCCAAATTTATGCCCATGAGAACCACAGTCAGACGCTGTTTAAATAAGATCTGATTGATTTGAGACGTTATTCATTAAATCAGCAGGATCCACTTAGACTACTTCAGACACGTTCATGTTTGGAGGCGTTAGAAGAGTGTCTCTCGTCCACAGGAACCAGATGTTCTATTCGATGTAGATGATGTTTGTTTCTCCCATGATGATGAAGGAGACCAAAGCTAATGAACTCCTCATTCATCTTAATAAAATGTTAACATCTGTCCGTCTCTTCGTCTTCTCGTCCCTTCAGGCCCGTGAAGATGTCCAGGTGGACATTTACGAGCGTCTGCCCGTCCCCTTTGGCCTGGTGAGGTTCGGAGTGGCTCCTGACCACCCTGAAGTCAAGGTGAAGGAGCTTTCATCGAGAGAACAAAACGGCTTTAAAGAGCAGATAGTTATCCACCCCGTTTATCAGTAGATCTTCCAAAAGCTGCCAACCAGCTCTGCAGCAGATTACAGCCGACATAAAAAAAAGTATGTTCACGTAAACTGTATCAAGCAATACTTAAAATACTCAAATCTATGTTCAAAGTGTACACAGGGTAAAGCTGTACACTGACGATTATGGAAAATCATGTGATTTAGGAGAAATGTACATCCAATTCCAGTTGTACGCGTTCAGGCCACATACATATGAACAGAGTTGATCAAATAGCGGTTGTGGAACCTGCACGGAAAAAATCCGTCACCATGAGTGGAAACTATCACCCAAAGCTGACACGGAGCTCATGGAAAGAAAACCAAAACCGCAGGACGTTCTTGTGTGTGTGTGTGTGTGTGTGTGAGAATGATGATGCGGTGCTGCTGCGGTGTGTGCGTAATATGGAAAACCCCACACTAAGACTTTACACATCTAAAACCTGTTTATTCCTGCAGGGTTTCTCGTAATCCAAAAGCTCGCTCGGCTCCAAACGTCCACCGATGTTTTCTTCATGATACGTACAAATCTGTGGCGTATGACCTCCAGGTTTCCTGTTCATCCTACAGATAGAGTCTGTAGTGAGTCCAGTGGTTCTGTCCACATCAGTGGGTCTCGTTCTCAGACGTGTGCATGACGTAGCCTGTGCTGCTTCATCACAGAACCCCAAACTTTAGACCCAACCAGAGCCCAGAATGTCACTGAACCCACAACCGAGTGGAAGTACAGCAACAGGGGGTGAACCAGGGTTTTAACCTCCGTCCCTGGACGGCGTTGTGTACGGCGTGTTACAGCGGCATGAAGACAACGTTGACTGCTGGACCGACAGCTGCTCTATAGTGGTCTAGGTGGAGATAATGCAGCAATGATGCGTGAAAGCAGCAGATTGGGACGGTTGCAATTATGTGATTGTTTTTTTGCTTCCTCTTCATCTCCACAGAACGTAATCAACACGTTCACGCAGATGGCCAAACATTCCCGCTGTTATTTCTACGGAAACGTGGACGTGGGAAAGGATGTGAGCGTGGAGGAGCTGCGGCGAGCGTACCACGCTGTCGTACTGGTAGGAACAGGAGAACTCAGTATGTTTTATGAACAGCTCTGTTTTTTCCCCACATTTCCTTATTTTCATGTTCTCTTTTTGACTTTTACATGTGACTGTGTCTTAACTTGCTCTTCAACACGTATGTTTGGGCCTCCTCCTCCCCCCATACCTGCTTTAACTGCAGCCATCACCCAAGTCATCACATGTGGCTCTTCTTAAAATCTTCCTGTGCTTGTGTTTGAAGAGTTACGGAGCAGAAGGGAACCAGACGATGGGGGTCCCAGGGGAGGACCTGCCTGGCGTTTACGCTGCCAAAGACTTTGTAGGCTGGTACAACGGACAGCCCAGCAGCAGAGAGGTGCCGACCTCCTCCTCTTCACGTCCCTTCTTTGGTCCTCTTCGTCACGCCTCACTCTCTGTGCTCTTCCTTTAATCTCTCCGTCCAGCTGCATCCAGACCTGAGCTGTGACACAGCAGTGATTTTAGGTCAGGGGAACGTGGCCTTGGACGTTGCAAGGATACTCTTATCGTCTGCCGACAGTCTCAAGGTGAGAAACGCGACCTTATCAAAGCCCGGAGAGGCTCCGAACATCACATCAATTATAATAAGACAGAAACAAGGTGAAAGCACTGTCAGTGTAACAATTCAATATAAAACACTATTATAAATGGTAAACAAATACATGCAGACGCAGTCAAATAGGAATACACACATATATATAGATATATATACAGTATATATACTGTGATCTAAGTGATTATTTTTAATCGAATGTAATTTTATTACATTTCTACCTAAAATGTATCTTAAAGTGCTCTATAGAGAGGTTTGTTTTAAATAATAAAACAACAACGCAATATTAGTCATGATAAATAAATACAAGAATAGATGAATAAATAAGAAAGGTGAAGAATTAGTCGACAACAACACACCAGACATCTAACACTGGATATCTATACATCTAATATATACTGTATATATTATATTATGTATCTCAGTAGAACTCAGTATATTAGACAGAAACTAAATATATAGATAAAATAAATAGCTGATTTGACAGCAGCAGGACTTCACATCAACTCTAGAACAACAACAACAGACATGAGCACATCCAAGGGATACCTCATGAAAAGATGATCCAATACGTGACATACTGCTATCTTCCTCCCAAGTTGTTATTGCAGAGATCATAGTAACATTTGTCCCTGCTCTGTATCTGCAGAAGACGGACATCACCCAGCAGGCTCTGGAGTCGCTGGCGGAGAGCCGGGTCCGCAGGGTCCTGATTGTGGGCAGGAGGGGGCCCATGCAAGTTGCCTGCACCATCAAGGTTCGGTTCAATCATAAATCCAAACGAGGAAGTTGAGCAAATTGAAGCAAATTACAAAAGTCTTTCTGCGTAAAACAGCTGCAACAGGAGGAGGAGGAGGAGGAGGAGGAGGAAGAGGAGGAGGAGGACGTGCAAAATCCTTCTTTTTAGAAGATATTTAGCGTCAGCTCTCAAGGAAACAACTTTTGGACTTGTCGACAACACAAAAGTTGTTTTCCAGTGATCATAGAACGAAAAATAAAATCAGAGCAGAAATGTAGAATGTTGAGCATCGCGTCACACTTGCGACGGGTCAAAAAGTTTTATCCTGTGCCATGTGTGAAGCAGCAATAAGAAGACGTTTTACCTGAGATCCTGAGAGGGCAGAAAGTTTCCCTGGACACTCGAGAAAAAAATGTCCTCTGTCAGGACAATGTCTTCTTACTTTAACACGTAACAATGCTGCATCATAAGAGCAAAATAAGGTGAGACATTAGGTGACGGTGTGCCAAGTGTCCACACACAGACGGCTCAAAGTAAAGGTTCCACCCTGTAGCAGACGGACCGTGGGTCCATCCTTCTGTTGTCTGGTCTGCTCATCCTTTTGTCATGTCCTCCTGGTGTGTAGGAGCTCAGAGAGATGGTGAATCTGGCGGGTACCAGACCTGACATGGTGGCGGCGGACTTTGAGGGGGTTGCAGAGGCTCTGAAAGGTGAGAGTTCACGCTTCGTAATCTGAGATTTTATCACAAACAACGGCTTTACCAAGTTTATGACACAAACCTCTACAGCTGAACAGACATTCAAATTATAATAACAACCATGATAATCATAATAGTAATATTTTCATCATGGTAAAAATACAATTATACTCTATTTATCCGTTTATACAAAGCTCCATATGGGACTACAAGAAGCCAGGTTACCAAAGGTGGACCTACAGCTGGGGTAACCATGGTTACCTGGGAATGACTGATTACTCAGCCCAGGTATCTGTTGAGCTTTTAATAAAGGGGCGTGTCTTCATGAAAAAACAACAACACAACAAATCCACACAGTTTTGGAGCCATGCAGGAAAACCTCTCAAGTCAGAATCCCTCTGAAATTTGCTGACTCATTATCCTCCGTTGGCACGCTGCCGCTGGCCCTGGTCCTCCGCGCTCGTCCTTGGTAGAGAAAGGACACTGATGGACGGAGCGCGGTGCGTCACAGCTGATGACCATCTGTGACAGCCGTGACCTGGAGTGAAGGATCACCGTGGAAACACACTCCAAACAGATGTTCTTCATCACTGGAGTCACAGTGTTTTCAGCCGCTTCATTTAGTCCAACATGTCCTGTTGGTCCTCCAGGATCCCTGTCCTCCTGCTGTGGAGTACAGGAGGGGGGAGACATGGGCAAAAGATTTCTCTGAAAACGAACCAATGAATGTAAGAGAGCAGAACGTACCATCTGACCAGGTGACGGGGACGTTTACCGATTGATTTATTGATCGCCATTGACGTATCCTGGACTCGCGTCTTTGAACATCTGACCAGGTGACCCGGCCGGGACCAGGATCTGCGTTGGTCCGCGGCTCAGCCCTCTTGATCCGGAGACACATGTCATGTAATAAAGTGTGTTTAACCTCATCGTCCACTCTGTGTCTGTTGGCCGTCAGAGATGCCGAGGCCCAGGAGGCGTCTGACGGAGCTGATGATGAAGACGGCCCTGCAGGTCCCTTCAGAGGGCGAGCAGGAGAGGAGGAACAAGGCCTCCCACGTGTGGGGCTTCAGATTCTTCCGGAGCCCCGTGGAGATCCTGGGCTCCGCCGACCGCGGCAAAACCCTGGGCATCAGACTGGCTGTCAACAGGCTGGAGGTTTGACTCTTAGAACTCTTTGAATCCTCCTTAATGAGGTCAATCGCCTCAACTTTGAAGACCACACACGGTTCGTTGGTCCCACAATTTTACTACGTTTCACGATTTGAAATTGAAATTTACGTACCAGGTTTGTGGTCTTCAAATATTCCGGCTCTGTTCTCGTACCATTTGTGTGATTTCTGTGAATGTCTTCTGATTGGCTGCGTGTGTCCGACGGTGTCCCGTCTGGTCTGACAGGGTTCAGGTGAGGGAGCTCGGGCGGTGCTGACGGGTGAAGTGGAGGATGTGAGCTGCGGCCTGGTCGTCAGCAGCATCGGCTACAAGAGCCTGGCCATCGACGCCACCGTGCCGTTTGACGCCCGCAGAGCCATCATCCCAAACACTATGGGGCGTGTCCATCAGGTTCCAGGTGCCCAACGCAACAACAACAACATTTTAAAAGTCAAGACTTTGTTTTCCTTGGTGTACAATGTTCTAGTTTTCAGCCAACGTTAAGTTTTAGTATGAATTTTACACTATTTTTTATCAGTGAGGACTCAGGGAGTCAGTAGAGGACAAAAGTCCATAGAATGAAAATGCAGACATTGACAGTTAAATTGTCCAATCTAAGGCCGCGGTGAACAAATTTGTACATAATTAAACTTATAACTTAACAAAGAGGAGCTTTGTTGGAACAGGGGAGCATCTGGTCACTGTTATGTATGTGCCAATCTCTAGAACGCTCCAATGTCAGTGACCTGGTTCACACACAGAGGATCAAAAATCATCCGAGTGTTGCTTGAAGACTCTTAAAGGTCCAACTTACACCACGGTTTTAGGTCTGTACTGCAGCGGCTGGGTGAAAACGGGCCCGATCGGCGTGATCGGCACCACCATGAACAACAGCTTTGACACGGCACGCACCCTACTGGAGGATATGGACTCTGGGACCCTGGACGTCTCCGCTGCCAAGCCTGGATCACGCGGCATGGTCCCTCTGCTGGAAGATAGAGGTACTGCAGCTGTAACCGACGCCTGGTCTCAAACGTGTCAAATTTAATGTAATCAGGATTTGAGTGGTGAATTCAAAATCTTATCAAAGTCTTTGGGGGCCCCCTGGGACTGTGGGACTCACTAGAGGCCACATTGTTGGGGAGACTACAGGGCGTCACATTTCATTTTCTTCACTGGGATTTTGTTTCTCTTGAAGAGTATCTAGAAAGTATTTCTCATCAGAAAGACACCTGGAGGGACCCTTAAGTTGATCCCACATGAAGGGCCCCTATATGGCCCCACATCATATTGTCTCCACTGGAGGCTCCTGTTCTCTCACCTGGAGGAGGACTCTATTCAGCTCTGCAGCCCATATTCTCTCCTGGAAAGGGCCCCATCATACAGAGTGTGTCCTAACGGCCCTTTTCAATTGGAAGGGCCCCCATAGGGAACATCAAGTCTAGACCATTATGTAGTAGGGCACCTTATAGGGCACTACTTCATGTTTTCTTCCTTGAAGGGCGCTCATCAAGACACGTTACAACGTGTTCTTATCATCATCGTCATTCGTCGGATGGAGGGGCACCTTAGGGGCCCCCCAATCCTTTCGTAGGGGCCGAAAAATTGATCAAACCAAAATTTTGCTGTTTGCAGGAGTGAAGCCTGTGAATTTTTTGGAATGGGAGAAGATTGACAGCGAGGAGACCAGGAGAGGCAACGCTGCAGGGAAACCCAGAGAGAAACTCCTGACGGTGGAGGAAATGCTGCAGGTGGCCAGGACATGAGTGACAGCTGTAGACGGTGTCCACACAGAGCAGCTGTTGCAGTGAGACGTCTCCTCCTATCATGACTACAGTGGAACAGTGGCGCTCCTAACTGCACATTTACCGTACATTCCGCTGCAGGACCTCAGAAGCCGCACTTCGTCCCGTACGCATGTCGGAGCGGCTGAAGTCCGCGGCGACTCTGTCACCATGTGTTTGATGTTTAGACGTCCTCAGATTAGTTTTAGTTAGTTGTGCTGCTCCTGCACAGCTGGACACAGCTGGAGAGGGCAAATGTTTCTAATACGATTCTCAAAACGTAGAAAGTCGTGCATTATGTTTTGTCCACGATCCTCGAGTGTCCTTTATGTGCATACTGTGAGTTTGAATCTGTGAAATGTGCAGCGGCTCAGATTTTACATTCAACACTGATCATTTTTATAATAATAATAATACTCTTGATACACTTGATGCTGTCCTATCTGAGTATATTTATACAAAATAAAACAACTTCCTGTCTCAGACTTCCTTCCCTGCTCAGGATCTCTGGTCAAATTGTTTTCATTTAGCTGGACTATGAATCTGATCTTAAGGGAGCGTTTAGACAGATTTATATATATACAGTATATATATATGACAGATTCATATATATTTATATATATGTATATATATATACATAGGGAGTCGTTCTCACAAAATGCTGGCACCGTCTACACCGTCTATACGTCTCAGAATTGATGAATAAATCGCTGAAATGACCCTGAAAGTGTTCTTACGGAATTTCACAAACATTCGTTTTGAGCAGGAAAATGTTTTATTGTTTGAACATAAATACGCAAAAATGATTCCACGCTGGCAGGAAGGTGTTTTGCGGACTGCGTGGATCCGACACATTTCTCGGTCAGTATATTCCGTACGTGTGCTCCTTTCCGTCGCGGTATCTGTCCAGGTAGCGTAGCGGCTGTCGGTGAGGGTACTTCACCTGTGGCGGGTGGTAAACTGGAGGCCGGATGAACTCAAACACCGGCTCCCTCATGTCTGCAGACAGGAAGTCAACGTGAGGAATGACAATAAGATGCTAATTTCTCACGTAAACAAAACTCATCGCAAGTCACTAACATGCAGTAACGTCGGGCTACACTGAACACACCAGGACGTAAGGAGGCACGTTGGTGCTGACATCACATCACATCACTAATGGAATGAGGTGGAACTGAACAGGCGTGTCCCGTGTTGGTGCGGACTTACTGAGCGTGTTGTGAAAGGTGTTGGAGACCGACTCATCCCACTGGCACTGGAAGAAAGCCAGGCCTGCTGGAGTCATGTTGTCCTGGTGCTTCCTGTAGAACTCCACCGTCTTAAAGCTCCGATCCACCAGAGAGTGGCTGAACAGGAGAGACGGAGCAAGATAGAACAATCCGACAAGGACTGGCTGACCCCCAGATCCAGATCTTAGTGATCCATAGCGGGCCACATTGGTATCAGATTTATAATATTTGGTTTGATGGTTGTGATCTCCTTCGTCTCCACCGTCCACAGTGTTGATACACGACAAGAGATGTTCAAAGAAATGATGTTCAATCATTTGAATCTACCACTTCAAAAATTAGTGTAACGCTCTGAGGACCACAATTCACAACGTTTCATCAAAATCCAACAATAACTAGGAGAGTTGTTGTGCAAACGCTCACAAATCGAGGAAAACCAGATCCTGAATGTGGAAGTTAAACCAGCCTCGGAATACAGAACACATCTGTCACAGAGAGACGGAGGCCTAATTCAAATCAAGTGTGTCCGGGCCGACTCACCACGGTGACGGCCTGACGTCCTCCTGGAAGTCGATGAGTCCGTCCTGTTTGAACAGAACGTAGACGTAGCGGTGGAAGCCGGTTCCTTTGGCGGGGAATGGTGGCAGGTAGTGACACAGCTCCTCTCCGGCCTGCACCGCACCACCCGGAATGTTCCCCCTAACACAAGTTGAATCAAATCCTATTATTTCCTATGGAACCTTTCATGGTGAACAGGTCAGATCAATGTGTGTTTCATCAGAATAAGAATGATCGAAACAATCTTTGAACATTCCCATATGAATGAATGAAATAATGGCAGCTCGTTTCTGCTCAGGTACTCACACTAACCAGTGCAGGTATTCTGTGTCACTGTCCTGAAGATGCTCATCTGAAAAAGACGATTCATCGTTTTATACAATCTTTCAAAGATAAGATTCCATCCAACACGTGTGGTCCTCCACCTGAAGTTCACGATGATGGACGAGGCTTTAACCTGAAACCTTCAACAAAATACAAACAACAACAATTTTCCATGTTTGTTTGTAAATGTTTCCACTGAGTTTTAGTTTTCTCTCGTGTCCATCTCTGATTTGCGTCATGCGGTCCGTCCTGTGTCCCATGACAACATGGAGTACTTTTATTGACGTAGGAGGACGAGTCAGGATTCCTGCAGCTAGGGGGGACCCTGTCACAAGGAATACTGGTAGTGGATGTCACTGAGAGATGATACTGACCTGGACACGTGAGCAGGAGGCTCCACAGAGAGTCGTCCTCGGCCTCGAACCTGACTTGGGGGACCGACTCGGCCTACGAGTCCAGACAGAGAAGACACGGAGAGATGAGTGAGGGAGATGCAGCGTGGGACAGAGAGTTCACGTGAAGTTACCTGTTCCTGTGTTTGCATTTCACGTCGAGCGGATTTTAAACAGATTTTAGAAAATGTCCCAATAAAGAGACAAAGTGACTTTAAGGAGTATGAATGATGGAGCGAATAAACAAAGGTACACAAAGCACGGTGTCATCAGAATCAGAGTACTCCGCGGTCAGGGGGGGACTCACGTTTGACAGACAGCCCGTCACAATGACCACGCCCACGTTTGAGCAGCCGTGATGCCGACAGCAGACACAGCTGATGGGTCGTGTGAGTTAAATGTGGTCTACGTCATAACTTCATTCCCGTTACCCGTTTTTTTGCATCAGCTCTTTTTGGACATTCCATAAATCCTCCTCAGGCGCCCGCAGAAACTTTTGGGCAATGGAGGAGGTATCTTCACATTTTCATCAGCGCTTTTCTAATTGGGTACTTCAACATGAGACAAAGATTCCTTGATGGAAACACGGATGGTGTGAAAGGTTGTGCGCAACATACCTCTGTAGGTGTGAGTCGGTTCCCATAATGCACCTGGCTACCGCTGTCCTGAGCGTAGCTGATCCGCAGTGCCACCTGAGGCAGAAAGTAGGCCGTGGGGAAGAGGTCTGTGAAGACCCCGTAGTGGTCGGCCAGCCTCTTGATGTGGAAGGCTCCACTGGTTCTCTCCCAGGTGTCCTGCACTCGATCCAGAGGGATCTTAACTGGGATTACACAGACAGACATCAATCAAATGAAGAGTGACAACGTCCATCGCTGCGTGTTCACTGTGATCCCTGATGAAGGGATCCCAGATGAAGGGATCCCAGATCAAGGCCCGTTCCGCGGTGACACTTACGCGTGCGCAGACGTGCCGCCCTCTCCAGCTCCACGTTCTTCTTGTTCTCCTTCACCACCTTCTTCCTCTCCCTCGCTTCTTTGGTCCTGCAGGGTCTTTGGTGCGGCAGGCCGATGTCAACTCGCTCTTCGCCTGTGACAAACCAAAACCCTCAGACTGAGTCATCGCAGCGTAAAATTCAGCCATGACACGTGTGCACCGCGGGGGGGCGCCCTTCTGCTTCTTACTGTGCTCAGGGTGGCTTTCCTCCACGTAGCTCCTGTAGGTCTTCCACCAGCTGGGCTTGTTCCTGGCCTCCTCAGCTTGTCTCCAGTAACGAGTGTAGCTGCGGTATTTCTCTAAGGATTCCAGCTTTTCCACGTCAATCTGCTGGTTTGGTACCGGACCCAGTGGAGGACTCCGCCGGCAGAGGAACGCTAGTACACACAACCAAAGAGACACCTCACTGACTGATGGTTCTCAAACCGAGTGCCAAAACATCTCTACCTGAGGGCACAGCCCTCACGTATGGAGGAGTCCAGACCTGATGGTTCCCTAGTGGTCCCACCAAGCAGTTCATTGTGTTTAAGATCTTACATTACGAAACGGTTCGTACCAAAATACTTTTAATCGATCATTTTTAATAATTCTCTCACATATTTCCACTCGTTTTATAACCGGGATCACCCCAAGTGCCAGTGGTGGGGCCCGTGGCACAGTTTGAGAAACTTGATCTAAGTAAAGGTTTCCTAGATTTCCTCTAATCCAGATTTTCAAGCCCAAAGTCATTTTAAACGTGTGTCTGCTCCGTGATGGGTTCAAGTCCCGGTTATCAAACGACGCAGCGGACAAACGCACACGACGCCAACATAAACACACGCAGTATAATTATCTCCTGTCTCAGGTTCGTACCTGTCGAGGAAAACGCCCTGGCATTGCTGACCCCCAAATTTGTCCAAGTCCGTAAGGAAACCGTGCAGACGTTGGGTAGCGCCATGTTGAGCAGCGCGTCTATCGTCCTACGGCGGCCCTGAAGGTCAAAAAGCGGCGGTCAATCAATTCAGTGTCGATTTTAAATCCAACTGTTCGGTGTTATTGAAAAGACAAAATACACGATGGGATCTTTACTTTTGTTCCCTCTGCATAGTTCGTTGTTTTCCTGAAAATAAAAAATTGCATTTTAGGAGATACTCCGAGTTCTTTCCTTCAAATATTTGTCTCGTAATATTCTTCAATATATATTTATACGTAATACCTAATTCTCAAAATGTTCTGACGTTTTTACTACAAATAGAACCACTTAATTCTTGAAGTATTAAACGTTTTATTACAATTATTACAAGAATCGTTCTATATAAATATCATATTTTGTACAGCTTTATTCTTTTTCTCGTGCCTTTGTAGTAACCCTTGAATTTTTTTGATTGATGACATGTGTAGTTACCTTGAATTTCTCTTAATTCTCCGTGAGATCTGTCCACAGCTCTAGTTATTACCAACTAGAGCTGCTTATAACAAATAAAACGAAAACTGAACGAATGAGTGGAACCGTTCATCAGCACGCCGTGACGTGTAACCCTGGTTCGAATCCGGGTCACGGCAGTGATTAATATTTAAACTTTCTTTGATTCCCCTGATTAAAGTTTAATAAGTATACCCTCTAATTCAAACATAGTGCCGCACTGAAGACACCGTTAATGTAGTTCTGTGGATCAAAGTTCCAACGTCTTTTGGAATTATTTTTTTTCCGGGCAGACCTTGAACGCAGCTTTTGGTGTCGTCATGGGAAGCGTCCGTCAAATGCTCTGGATGAAACTGTTAGCCTGGTAAGAGATACATATAATGTGTCATTGTGTAATTTCGAGTCTAATCATACGCGTAAATAAATCCGATGATAGCTTAAGAATATTTTTAATGTGAGCTATTTTGTCCCAGCGAAGCGTGGCTGACGTGGTTTGACTTGAATGAAGACTAGCGCTAGCTAACGTTAGCTCCCCCCTGTTTGTTTGAATGGACGCTAACTGCTGGCTAATGTTACACTGAGCATCGATGCCAAAGCAGCTTCACCCTATTTACGGACACAGTTAGAATAAAAGACACATTTGGGCCAGTTTTTATTGACCTTAATATGCTTGGAAGCTTTGTAGAACCGTGAAAATAGGGAAAATAGAAGAGGACACTTGCACCATTAACCCCCTCAGCACCGGTTAGTGAATTGATAATTCAATTGAAATGTAACTGACGCCGAATGTGGAGAGTTTAAATAATAATACTTAATTTTTCTCTTAAAAATGTATTAATTTAACACTAATACTTGAGGGGGTTTTGTTGCTAAAAGTCATTAGACTGGTGGCACGGTGGATAGTGGTTAGCAATAGAAAGAAGGTCGTGGGTTCGAATCCCGGGTCGACCTCCACTCTTTACTGTGTGGTGTTTACATGTTCTCCCCGTGTGGTTTCCTTCGGGTGCTCCGGTTTCCTCCACCCATAGAAAATAAAAAACGTGTACTAGGTTAGTCACTCCTGCCATAGAGAATTAATTGCCCTATTGGACTTAATAAAGTACCCTTCTTTATTTCTCTTAGTTTTCATCTGTGTACGGGACTTTGTCTGACATGACATTATCAGTCAAATGAGTTAGTCAGTCCTGTGTCACGTGACCATAGGATGGACTTGAGTGACATGTACGAAAGTGTTAGGAAGGCTCCTCTAGACCTAATTTTGATAAACAAAGATAACAGGAGGAAACAGGAAAGTTGAGAAAACTGAGGAGGAACAAATCTGTCCTCTACAGTTAGAAAAAAAAGATACAAGAAGACGAGGAAAGAGAGATAACAGGTAGGATGACAGGCGTCCAACTGCCTGTAACACCAAGATGCCTTTCTCAATTCCTGGTTAGTTTCCCCGTGTTTTGATTTTTTTTCTCTTAGGGTGTTTGTTAATCATTTATACTTTCCCACACAGCTGACACCACAACAGCCTCAAAGATTAAGGATGTGCACCCCTATCATTACCACCTTCGTTTGTTTGACAATGTCAATGAGTGATGTGATGTGATTTTTGTTTGGATTTGATGTCAAATTGTCCTCTGCTCTTCACAGACCTTCTAATCCCTGAAACATGGAGTCTCAGAATTCCAGTCTGAACTGCATCATCTGCTTCGAGAGCTTCTGTTGCCCTGTGACCATCCCATGCGGTCACACCTTCTGTGAAAAGTGCATTACGAGACACTGGGACACCAAGAACAAGTCGGGCATCGGACCTCATTGTCCGATCTGCAAGGAGGAGTTCCTCACCAGGCCCGTTCTGAAGCGCAACGTGTCCCTGTCCAGGCTGACGGAGTCCATGAACAGCAGCAGCAGCAGCAGCAGCAGCAGCTACTCCAACAGGGATGCGGTGATGAGGGGCAGCGAAGGAGCTCGAGCCATGATGCTGTGTGACCGTCACAAAAAGCCTCTGGTCTATTTCTGCAGGCACGACAAAATGTCCGTGTGCTGCGAGTGTGCCATCACAGAGTGCGTGAACCACGACAAGGTGATGCTGGAGGCTGAAAGGGACAATCAGGAGGTACAGTTAACGTACAGTCAAAGTTGGACGTTCCGTAAGACTTGAGTATTTATTTCAAACATTTTTCTCTCAAAATGTAGCAGCATCTCTCCAAAAATGAAGTGACAGCATTGGGGCCTTGATGGCTCGTCTGAATGACGTCTGAATCTTTACCGGGTGTCACTGCTAGATGATGTGTCCTCTGAAATGTCTTCCCTGGGCTACAGTAATTATCTTACTGTATATTGGTGGACACTTAAACATGGAAATCTTCACAATGAGAAATTTAGTTCTTACTGTTCAGACATTTCTTCAGCGTGACTTCTAATAACACAGAGTGTCCCATAACCTGGACGCCGTGCCCATCGATGGGTGTGTCCCTCTCGCCAGTTCCATCCCCGGCTCCTCCTTGTCGAAGGTCCCTGAGCGAGACCCTGACCCCAAAGTGCTCCCGACAAGGCCTTTGCACGATTACTTCGCCTGTCGGTGTGTGAATGGGTGAATGTCAGGCAAACATTGTGAAAAGCTTTGGATAAAAGAGGCGTAGAAATGCAGTCATTTACTATCTTTGCTGGAGTAGGAGGCTAAACTGAGGCTAAACATCTGGGTTGACACGACGAACAATGTGTTTAGGTGCAAATGTAAAAGATGAGAGAAAATTCAAGAGATGGCAGGACACAGAAAACTTTGCTGACTATCGTATGTCTGATGGCATTTGTATTGGAAATAAACAAATAGATAAAAATGTGAATATTCGTCACACCATGTTGTGCAAAATATCTTGACATGATATTTTGGTCATATTGTGATACGTTGTATGATTGTGTTAAGGTTCTGATGTCTTATTCTGATGTGTTTTGTTTGTTTTCAGCTCCAGCTGAAAAGGAAGAGCAATGAAGTGGGGAAACTCATTGAAAAGACAGAGAAAAGTATTGCGGAGCTGACTGAGAATATGACCACAGCCATGGTAAGTCCCTGATTTAAGGCTTTTTTGTATGAGAAGAATCCTCGTCTAAGATCTTCCGTATTTTCCACTGTCATTCTGTTGTTTTAATGCAACCTTCTCCATCAACAGGTGAGTCTGGAGAAGACGTCCACCTATGTGACTGTCAAGTTCTCCACGCTGATGAAGATTCTGGCAGAGAAGCATGAAGTAACGGAACTCTTCATCAAGGAGCAGAAGGAAGCTGCTGTCTCCGAGGCTCAGTCCCGTCTGAGGGACCTCCAAGAACAATGTCAGAAACTCAGAGAGAGCAAAGAACAGATGGAAGCTCTGAGCAGCCTCTCAGATACCGAGCTCATCAGAGTACGTATACTTTCACATGTCACTGCTCGGAATCCGGATTGAGCACATGGTCGAAATTTCTCTAATCCCACTTTTTCTGATATATGTAAAAAAAAAACAAAGATGTTTTTTTTTGGATATGTGTTCCCAGATCTGACTATGGAGGGGTTTGTGCTCTCTAAGTGCATACTTGTGGATCATGCTACGACGGCTCTAAAGTACATTTTTCTCACCATATTCCCAGAAACGTCCCAAAATACAATCGAAGCCACCCTGAAACATACGGGCACCAAGTCTCACACTGTGCTGAAATGAACCAAATGTACATCAACGACGTGAACAACATCAATAAGCAGAGTTCCTACGTCGTCTTGCTGTAATTTCTGGTAGCTCTGTCCTCACCAACGGCGGGTGCTGCCACTCCGGACACACACACACATAGAGCTCAACAGAGCGGCTTCAAAGAGCGGCTTCAAAACAATCTGTATACTTGATGTTCACGATATATTTATTCACTACGTTCCACGCAAAACAAGCTGTGATTGAGTACATTGAACTTATCGCCGGCCCCTAACCCCTAACCTGCAGTCAGTTTCATTTTCATCAGCGTCTGTTGTAACATCCTTAATTCAGAGCCCTGACACTGTGCATGGCCTATGAGTGTAGAGTTTACACCAGTTTCAGCACCTCTTTCTAACATGATTGTGAACCGTAACACAGAAATACTAAAGAAATGTGACATTGGTAGTTACATAAAGTACCTAAATGCTGAAATCCAGCAGTCACCTCTCACCAGGTCATCCAATTTTCATTTGTTTTTACAGGAATCCATACTGGTGGAGGTTCCACATTTCAAGGATATTCCGGTGGAAGTCACGCCTAACCTGCAGGAACGATTGACCGGAATCACAGACGTGCTGTCCCGGGTCTCCAAGCTGGTGTCTGAGGACCTGGAGAAAACTGTGAGCACCACGGTGGTCCAGGACAAACAAGGTGACCTGATTCCTGCGCTCATGTAGTACTCTTCAAGGAGGCCTCCATATGATTTTGTTGCTGCAGAGGATGCGTGTCTTACGGGGTAAAGGTTAGGGGGTGAGGATGATCACCTACTGATCAAAGGTTTGTCAGTTTGATCCCTGGCTCCTCTATGTAAATTGTAAAGTGCTTTGTAAAAAAACGCTGTAGACATGCAGTCTATTTACCACGAATCAGTTTCAGGATTTGGGTCATCAATGGAAAGTTTTCATGTTTTAATCAAAAGTTAACGCTCTACTTGAAAAATAGATCTTGGATCTTATCTATTATATCTTATGTTACCATATAAAACTTTTCATAAATTTTGTGCGCAATTATGGGAGGAGTTGTTCACCAACCTGCTGCCGGTACTACAAATGAATGTTAGTCACAAGAGGAAAAAAACAACACTTAGGCTTATCACTTTGATCACTTCTTCTGTGTTTGTTTGTTTTTGTTTATTTGTCTTCTTTTGTGTTTGCTCTTCTTCTCGCTTGCTGTCGTTCTTCAGGTTCTCCTCAGGATAAGCGTCCGATCCTTGCGGTGGTTCCCAGTACAGCTGTTCCATGCCACCCTGGTGGAATGGAGGGACTCCGCTCCTGTAAGTCATTTGAACTTCTGGACATTGTTTATTGTTTGTAGTGTCACGTAGACGGTCGTATTTCCCAAAATGTGCCATCTCTGTCCAAATACAAGCCAAAAATATCAAATTACTCCATTCAGTCGAGGAATCTTTTCAGCCCTAATTAAGACAGAGATGATGTTGATGTTGATGTTGATGTTGATGTTGATGTTGCTCTCCAGGTATGAACCATGTGTTATAATGTGCTTGGATTAAAGTCACTAAATGCTTTATTTAAGAAATAAAATGTTTTTTATTCATACAATAATATGATAAAAGTATCACAATTGATGTCTCTTTCGTGGCTAAGATACGAATAGATCGGTCGTATCTTCCCCGACTTTTGAGTTTCCGTTCTTCCTCGTTACAGATAGATGCTCTCTGACCTTCGACCCCCGCACCGCCAACGAACACCTGTTCCTGTCTCTGGAGAACCGGAG
>OMNV01025964.1:0-12010 GCA_900303265.1 Brotula barbata | reverse complement strand
TTGCTCCTGACAAGCAAGTGGCCTTGCATGTTTACCTCGACTATCGGTGTGTGAATGTGTGTATCAATGGGTGAAATGCAGCCCATTTATTTGTCATGGGCATAAATTTTAAAGTTTATAAAGGTTTCGATCCTCAGTTCTTCTTTAAATCTGTAACAAAATAGTTTTGATGGTTAATTTGACAGCCAATGAAAAGCCAACATGTTGTCGTCTTATTGTTAGCTGAGCCCACTGCCCATCCTCTGGCAGCCCCCTCAGGAGCTCTTTGTCTCTGTCCCACAGACAAGTTGTTGTTCGTCGGCGTCGAGAAGACGTGTCTGCTGCTTCGGTACATCCTCGACTGTCTGCGTAAGATCTTCCTGTATGACACGCAACGTTTCCTCAGCAAGGAGCGAGTCGATGCTCTTCTGCAACCACTGGTGGACCAGGTCAGTCAGAGCAGACAAATTGGACCACCATCTTTAACGTTACTGTGGTGACAGATTTTCAGTTTGTCTCAGCTGCGTTGTTTACAATATAACATCATGTTTGTTTGCCTCTTAACTCACCTGAGGACTGCTCAGGTTCTTCGTGACGGGGTGTTTGTCTTCTGCAGACTGGAAATGTTGTTTCTCTGTTTGTTTCCTGTTGTAGTTAGAGAATGATGTGGGTGGGGCTGAGGTCTACCAGCAGAGGGTGACCAATCACCTGCTCCCCTGTGTTGGACACTTCGCTGTTGCCATGGCAGACGATACACAGTGGAAAACTCTCAACTACCAGATCCTGCTGAAGACGCGCCACGCCTCGTCCCATGTAATAGAACGCCACGAGTCAACATCAAAGAGATGACGTGTAATGCGGTGTGGTTTCTAACGTTACGACGATTTGGGCATCAAACTTTCAGGTTCGTTTCTCATCTCTACTGATGCTGACGGAGCTCGCTGCGAAGCTGAAGGAGAATTATGTCGTCCTCCTACCTGAGACCACGCCCTTCCTCGCTGAACTCATGGAGGGTGAGACACTGAGACAGACAGACACGTGACTTTATTGAAGTTCAAAGTCTGCATGTTTGAAATAATCCAGAATGGCAGGTGTCAGCCTGAAAATATACATCAGCAGACATACGCACACGGCGAGCGGGACGAGGGAAAGACCGCAGCATCGGTGTGAAGGCGGGCTTGTACGTTGGCGGGGGCTCCAGCTGATCCTGTTTGTGTTGTTTTTCAGATGAGTGCCAGCAGGTGGAGCTGCAAGTCCAGAAGGTGATTCAGGAGATGGAGAGCATCCTGGGGGAGCCGCTGCAGAGCTATTTCTAAAAGATGCATGACCACAGCTTGTTGTATATTATACTTATACACGTAGGTGATAAAAGTAGAGATTTCCTGTAATAAAAATGATTTTTACACATACGGTGTCACTTCAGTCTGTATTGTTGTAATGTCCTCAATGCTTTGCCTCGAGTCTGTAGCCACGATATGTTTTCGTGAAGCTACAATCAGATTACGTTACAAACATAAACAAATTTTAAGACATTAAATCTACAACATTTTCTTTTATCCTTTATATTAGTATGTTAGATTCCTGTTTCATTTACGGTACATTGACTGAGAGGCGTGTCCTCAATGACATCACAGGCTGCCAGGGTGATAGGCCGACTGAGAGTTCGACCAGAGTGTGTGTGTGTGTGTGTGTGTGCCAGTGTGTAAACAGCACAAGTCATGTTCCGAGTGCCGCAGCAGCTCACATGGCAACTGTGTTGCCTTCGTCGTCATCATCATCTTCCTCATTATTCAGTGGGAATTATAGGAGCTCCGTTCAACAAAGGCCAGGTGAGTGTGTGTGTGTGTGTAACTACGAGAATTTGTTGTCAGTGTGTGTTTGTGTTGACTGCGTCACATCGAAGTTCTGCATTGAGATAATCGGAAGAACTTTAGTATGTTTGGAAAGTGCTGAAGTATTAAAATTAACATGTTTCATGCCTTTACAAACGTCCGTTCTGTGCTGCAGCCAAGAGTTGGAGTGGAGGGGGGCCCTCGTCTGATCCGCGCTGCTGGATTGGTGGAAAAACTTCAAGCACAAGGTGATGTCAGACACAATGTACACAATGCGTAGAAGTGTAAATGATGCCGTCGTGACAGTTTGATTTATTGGCCGCCCATACTTGTGAGTAAGTAGTACACTACAAGCAACACTTGGACATACAGAAGTTGAATATTAACGGGTCAACCCTCCCAGAGGACCTTCAGAACCCTGAAAATCCTCAGTGATACGTACCACTGTCCCCTAAGTCCTTCACAGTGATTCTCCCTTGGGACTTTGAGGGACCCCTGAAGGTTCTCTCCCCAGTGATCCGTGCCCCTCGTGGGGCCCATTGCATCGTGGGCCGTAGTGACTGCTAAGTTTCATAAGTGACTCATTCTGTCTCCTCGTGTTGATTTTGCGCTGCTGTGGCGTCAGAGAGGAATCAGAGACGAGCCGGTAAAGTTAATGTACACTGAAATGTACCAAATGTAGGTGGAAAAATCCAACCTACCTGCAGGACGTTGACCATTATGTGTGCGTGTATGTGTATATGCAGGTACGTGTTAATATACATACTGTATATACTGTATATATGTGCGTATATATTCTGTAGGTATTAGTCTGATATTTTATCAGACATGTTGATGTTGATACTCTTTATTCATTTTTTCTCCTTAGTGTATGTGTTGTAACTTTGCACATTTGGTGACAGATGACAAAGCCGCTCATAATACATTCTATGTTTGAGTATGTGACAAACAAATTAGATTTTTTTTTTTTTACAAAAAATATTAAGTATATAAAAACATGAAACATAGTGACAGCGAGTCCAGCATTCCAGAAGAACTGAACGTTTCTGTGGTGTGTGCGAGCAGGCTGCGCGGTGAAGGATTATGGGAACCTGGAGTTTGAAGGCGTGGCCGCAGATGAGCCAATCGGGCAGCTGAAGAACATGCAGGCGGTGGGCAGGGCTAACCAGAGGCTGTCAGAGGTGGTGCAGGCCGTTAAGAGGGATGGACGCACCTGTGTAATGCTGGGCGGAGATCACAGGTGTGTGTGTGTGTGTGTGTGTGTGTGTGTGTGTGTGTGTGTGTGTGTGCGAGCGAGCAGAGATGCAAATCTCTGCAATTTCCTTAATTGATGATTGGACAGATTAATTATCAATTAATCCTACTGAGCAGCAAGTGCACAAATTTGTACTGGACCCCTCATACAAACACAAAATACAAGAAAACTGTGACTTTTTAACAGTGAAAATAAACTTAGTGCTGATCTCGCTGAAAACAACCGAATGTGTTTTGCCTTTCGCTTTTCAGTCTTGCCATTGGTTCAATCCACGGTCATGCTGCGGCTGTGGGCAGGCTCAGCGTGGTGTGGGTCGATGCCCACGCTGACATTAACACGCCACTGACGACGCCCACAGGAAACTTCCATGGACAGCCCATGTCTTACCTGATCCACGAGCTGCACGCCAAGGCCAGTCCCAAAGTTTGGATTTTACAGCGCTGCTAACACACAAGAAGTTCAAGAAACTTAAGGAGCTCAAATTTGTAAATAAACTTCTCAGATGTAGAATAAATCATTTTAATGTCTTAAACTTGGTCTGGAGTTCAATAGGTTAAATCTTTGGGTTTTTATCAAACGTCTCGTATTACTTCAGCCATAAAAGAAATCCTGGTTTCCTGTGCCAACAGATTCCAGTCCTGCCAAACTTCTCGTGGATCAAACCATGTGTGTGGTCCAGAGATGTGGTCTACGTGGGCCTGAGGGATGTGGACCCTGAAGAGCAGTAGGTTTCTGTTTATCCATAGAAACCTTCAGGAACATGTCCCACATTCTGACCTTTTTCCTTTTGCAGTTACATCCTCAAGTTTCTGGGCATTAAGGTGTTTTCCATGTCGGAGGTGGATCGGCTCGGCGTAGCCAAAGTAATGGAAGAGACGTGCGACTACCTGTCTGCCAAGTGAGCTTTTCTCCACAGGGCTGTACCCTCAGTCACACTCCAACATCCTAGAGCATAGCGACCACCCCAAACATCTTAATAACACGCAGACCCCACTAACCACCGTGCCACCAAAGCAACACCCTACCAATTGATGTTTGTTCTCTGGCACCCATCATTATTTACACCCTACCCTGAACGCCTTGATCAAGATGTTAGTAATGTCCTACAATCTAAAATAGGTGGTTTTCAATGCTGTCATTTAATGACAACAATATTTTGTAACAATGGTTTCGTTTTCAGGTCCAAAATTCTTTCAAGTTCATAGAATAAGTAGAAATGGCATCAATCCCTCAGATTGTACTGTACATACTGTGACGATGATACAAATTTTCAAAATATTTACTCAATAAAGGTCCTTTCTACTTTCTTAAAACAATTCTACCGGTGATGTTGCATTCCACATAAACACTAACAAACGGCATGTAACTCCTTCCAGAGTAAAACAACCGATTCACCTGAGCTACGACATCGATGCCATAGACCCCTCGGTGACCCCGGCCACCGGGACGCCGGCGGTCGGGGGGCTGAGCTACAGAGAGGGTCTTTACATCGCTGAGCACTTAGGCCACACGGGTGATTTATATATTTATGTAAAAATACTTTACTGGCGTACTCCTACAGTCAAGCGTGAACTGTAGTCTTTATATTTTGAACAAATCTGAGCCCATCTGCCTTTGTGCTGCAGGTCTTCTGTCGGCAGTGGACCTGGTGGAGGTGAATCCTCTGATGGGACGGACGGAGCAGGACGTCCGCTCTACAGTCCGAACAGCGGTAGACATCCTGCTGGGATGTTTTGGACGCCTCCGCGAGGGGAATCACCGGCCCGATTACCGTCTGCCGGTGCCGTGACCGACACGCGGCTCGCTCAGCATCGACGGGAAATTTGAGCTCAGCGAGCAGTATGTCGATGTATGATATATGATATATGTATGATGCAGGATGTCGGTGAATGTTGCGTTACTTATTGCTGTTTACTAACGATTATTATGAAAATGGACGAGACCAGTGATTGATTAATAGGGCAAATAATGCAACAATTATTGAATAGCTCTTTGGCTCCTATTCAGATTTTGTCCATCATAGTGGTCGTATGCGGCACGCGCCAGCTAACAATAAATATAAGAGCGTGAAACCAACAATTTCATGACTTTAACTGAAATACAAGTAAACCTCAGGCTGTTATAATGCCACGAAATATTCAGTTCAAAATAAAGTCAACTTTTTCACTCACAAAAAAATAAACTCAAAATAGTTTTACCCTCTTTTTAAAAAGTAAATATTGTCCTTTGTTTGAGTATAAAAGTAGATGAAATAATAAATACATTGCATTACAGAAAATACATGAGGGTCTCATCATTAAAAATGAATTTGAACCAAAGTGAAAATGATTTGAAATCCCACATTGCAATGTGGCATAGCGTTTCAAAGCGTTATTTATTCAAATAAAAACCTATTCTACTACCTATTCTATTCTAGTGTATTAAGAAAAAAGACGGTGTCAATCCAAACATCCAAAACTTTGAATCGTGGTCAGACATGAAAGCCGTAGAGTGAATGTATCCTCAGTGACTGTGACGACGAGGGTGATGGACGACGGCATTCACAGCGAGGATCTTTGAAACTTGAACTTTTATTCAGTAAAAAAGAAAAAAAAAATCACATTCAGTCCAGTCGTCATCTTTAGCTTCCTTAACTCTCTTTCTTATATTATGTACTCAAACTCACCAGTTTGACAGATTAAAGGTCAGAGTGCTCAAAGAACCTTTGGATTCATAATCAATCAGGATCATTTCCATCCGGTTTGGATCCTGCGGAGTGAAGGTGGTCCAACATGGTCATGTTCCTGCCGCAAGTCATCAAAAAGATAACATCAATTCTACAAAGTCTGATTTACATATTGACAAATATGGGAAAACCTGTTTTTCACGCTCATGTGTGGAGTCACTAAAGTAACGTCTGTACACTCTTTGTGTTTGAGGTGTCGGATGTTTCCAGAGGCCTCTCGTGTTTCATGTGGAGCGAAGGAGATATTTTGACGTTAATCACAGAAGAAGTTACAGCAAAACAAAACAGAATAATAAGACACAACGTCAGAATTGATGAAGTGTAAGAGGATCCACTTCACATATGCAATCCAACTGTAAAGAGATAAGACACGCGAAGATGTTCCACGTGACTCTTTTTTCCTTTCGTGGTGGTCTGGTGATAACAGCATGTTGGTGAGCAAGCCACTCCCACAATTCGATGACAAATCTGAGGCTACGTCACTGGTCATAAACAAATCAAGGTGATAATGTGAAGAGGTCTCATCCTCTATCTGTGGTGCTGTTGGGGTTTTGTGTAAACAGGCAATGGAAACTGGACTGGTGATGCTAAATATTTAGTCTGTGCTCAATTAAAGTTTGTTAAAGTGTCAGCCAGTGATTCACACATTCACCAGCACGAAATTTAATATTGAAGTAACCATGACGACACCCAGCCTTAAACCGAGTCAAAGGTCATGAGGGTGCACGGCCAGCTTTGGCTTCACCTGCCGGTGTTTACTTGGAGAGTCAACGACCTCTTTCACACACACACACACACACACATAGTATTGGTGGGGGTTGGGGGGTTGCAGGCGGCCTGAGGGTTCACAGAGAAAATTCACTGCTTTGTGTCAATGTGTTTGAAGTTTTTACAAACAGGTATCTATTTGCCTAACGTGTCCATTGTGGTTCAAATGGGAACATTCGACTGTCACGTGAACTTAAACAGAACAACACAGCGATCGAATGTAATCTGTAGGTTGGTTTGTTCACTGGTTTCATATTCCCAGATTTCCTCTTCATTCAAACTTTTCTTTTTACATTTAAAGACCTACAGGGCTCAGTGTCATAAACTAAAGAAAATTGCTTATATTCAATGACATCGTCATGGTAACGTGGGTCTCTCTTTTGGTGTGGCACAGATCAAACCCATACTGGGTTATTCTGTAATCAATAAATAAACTCAATCATATTTTTATCTTGTTTTGATATAAAGATAAAATTGACTGAAATCGTTGTTGCTCCAAACAGATTCTCAATGTCAAAGTCAACATGGATCTACTGGGAGCTCTAGTTCTATTTAATCTTCTACTGTTTATCCTTTGATGCTTTGAACCCTTCCATCATTTTTACCTTTATCTTTGAAATAAAACTTCCTGTCTGAATCCATGTGGGGTTTGGTCAACACACACACACACACAGACTAAAATGTCCCGTCCCACGATGGGCTCAGACTCTTGATGAACGATAAGGCCCGGTCAGGGGGTCCGGTGGAGGCCGCAACGTCGTCTGAACTCCTGCCCTCGTTCATGGATCCATTTATTAGAGACTGAAGACAGAGCAGAGATCACAGCTGTCACAGCTTTTGTTGATGATGTCAACAAAAGTCTTTTAAAAAGCTGATCTGAATAAAACTAACATCACTTGCTATCCACTGGCTCTAATTAGGTTGAGCAGGCGTCCCGCTTTGTGCGGTACTATACAACATTTTCATCCCTTGTCCCGCTTCCCACATATCGTGACGATGACTCATTTTGACCAGCTCCAGTTCTCAAAACACGACACTGCAGGACAGACACTTAGTCTGAAATCTGTTTTTTATTCAATGGCCGTGAAGAAAGCGTGTGTGTGATGTCAGTCAAACTGGGGTCAACCTGCCACTGTCATTGCCTCGGAATCCTGGGAAAATCGTGAATCGTCAAAAGTCACAAACTATGCAGATTTTGGTGGAATATGATGAGTCGTACATGTGAGTCTCACACGAGAGAAAAATACAGACTGGGTTGCTTAGATATGGACTAGAAAACCACTGAGTGAAATTCTGTTCTTCTAATAATGGACAAAGTGTTTCTGAACACTTTTAATGCATAGGAAAGTTACGCGATCTAAGTGTGCGACTTTTCTATTTTGGATATTCTACCCTGGGCTGCTCCTATATTTTATATACCAGATACCATTTATTTATGACCAGTAGTGGACTTGAAGGAACAAAAGCCAGCACTTGAATCCCCTTTCAGCAACCTGTCTGTTAGTCAGAGTCACTGTTGATGATAAGATGAACTGTATTTTTAACATTTTTTGGGATAGAAAATGGAGTGTGTTTACTGTATTTACAGTTGGGATGGGAGAGTTGCATTTAAATAAATGTAGGCCTATTTGTTATTTGTCCTTGACATGAGACCTAACATGTAACCTACATAGTCTATTGTGCATGTTTATTTTTTCAGTTAACCAGACATTATATCTATATATATATATATATAACTTGTGTCCATTTATTATCAATTAGGTCGCTTTCATCCTCAGCAACTGAAGATGAATGTGGTACATTAAACTTCACATTGTCTCATCAATTCCCATTTAAGCTGCCTCCTCTTCGTCACATGTCATTTAAAACATGGGTGGAACGCTGATATATTGGTGTACCTATTAAAGAGCTACATGTATATGTGTGTGTTGTTGTGGGTGTGTGTGTCTGTGTGTGTGATGAACTCACCCCACTTGTTTCCCACCAGAACAGGACAGGCAGCGTGTCTGGTCAGATAGTCTCCTTCTCCACTGGGGTGCAAGTTGTACCAAAACACGGCCGTCCCCTGGAGACATAAACAAACAAAACACAGTCAGTCTGTTTGCAAGTCCATAGGGTACCGTTCCATTTATTTTATTATGATGAGCAGAGGAAATAACATTATAACTCCATAAGAGTCCATTCAAAGAAAACCACAAATATAAAATGTCAGTGAGCAAGGTAGTGGTGAGAATCAGGACATTTAGTCAAACAACTAGAGTTTGATTATAGATTGTACAGATTATAGACATGACCTTTAATTTACAGTAAATCATAAACACATGGATCTACAGATGTCTGTCAAGGTTCTCAGTCATCCAGGTCGTGGTCATCCGAGAAGATTTGGATTAAAATTACAATGACAATTGGCATTTATCAGACGCTTTTATACAAAGCGACGTACATATGAGAATTGTAACAACACAAGCGAAGGTCTATTCAGTAAACACAACGACAATAAGCGCCACAAGGCTCAGGTTCCGGTCCGAAGGATCTTGGAGAAACTAACGATTATACACAGTAAAGTAGAAGATTATACACAGCAAACACACTCACATGTTCAAGAATGAAGTGTGACAGCTAAAATGGTGCTCTGTACCTTTTTGGGCCACACAGAAGCTCCGACATCTGTGAAGACTGTAGCGCCCCCGGCCTGTACATCGCTCATCTGCAATAACAAGAAGCCAAGAATCACTGACTGACTGTAGGTTTAACCAGATCACATAAACACTGACCGTAGCAGAAACAATACCAAGCACACTACATCATCTGGACTGAAGAGACTGATTCAGAGATGATAAATAGCTACAACGGTTCCACAAAAGGGTTTACATGCTAATCTTTGGTCACATTTTTTCTAATTAATAATTGTCTAATCCGAACCCTTGAGCCACCAGGGAGCAGTGTTGATTTCTGGGGTAATGAGGAGAAGCAGGAGGTAAAGCCATTTGCCTGTTTGTATAACATCATAAAACAGCACCATTCCAACGAAGAATCATTCCACACTCAGTATGTTGACAAACACTGTCAGAGAGTGAGGACATACACATGCTAAAATCTGAATAGCATGTTTACATAAGGTTTGGAAAAAAAGATTAATAATCCAAGTTCATAAAGGGAGTGTGAGCGTGTTGTTACAAATAATTCTAACTTAGAGAAAAGGCTTGATTACAGAGGGTTAATGATAATGAAAAAACAAACAAAAGCAGAATCTAGATGAAACGTTTTATGTATATTACAACAGCAAGTAATGACATTGAGTTACTGACATAAAACAGCCAGGTGGCGATGCGATTTCCTGTTCCAAGCTCTTCAAAAGCGTCTGGTTCATCTTTCTGTCAAACCAGAGGACAAGAAGAAGCGTGAGGAAAAGGAAAATTACACTCTTACACAGACACACACAAAGCTATTGTTTAAGAGTTGAAGTGATTTATTTACCCGACCAAAGTCAAAGTGAGGCTCGTATTGGCCTCCAACGCCGTAGTTAGCCACCTGCACACACACAGAATAAGAATCGTGTCAGATTTAACAAGCATGCGTGTCTTTAAAGCATGTCACCATGTCTTGTTAAAGCCAGACGTCCAAGAGTGTTGTCAGAGCGTATTGCTAAAAGTGTTGTCAGAGTTAAAACATGTCATTAGACAGTGTCATCAGGGCATGTCGTCAAAATGTGTCATTAGAGTGTGTTGCTGAAGCCTGGCGTCCGAGAGAGTCATTAGAGCAAGTTGGATCTATTTGTAGTTTTTTGTAATAGTTAACAACTAATCAGTTATTATATTGTCATCATATGTATCATTTTGTGTGTTGTCATTTTGCTTAATGAATATTATTGAGTTAGTTTGATTATAATGCTAGTATCATTATTTTGGTACATAAACTTTTGTCGTACAGTTCAGTGATCTCAAAACCAAAGCCTCTCAAAACCCAACCCCACGTCCAAGTCGTGAGAGGCGGGAACGGCAAAAAAGTACAGGATTGCCAGGCAGGGCCAAGTATGGCGGGTGGATTGCCACCCAGGCCGTTAGGGTAGCCATGAAGGCCTGCCCGGATCCACCCGGAAAGATGCTGGCCAACGGGGCCCTGGTAAAGCTAGGTAGACCAATCATTCGCTTAGTGGATCAACATGATTACAGAAACATTTATGGAAAACATCCAGCAAGGTTTGGAAGTGGAAGGTGTCTCTCCCCAGACAAGAATGACGCTGGACAACAAAAGCCGAAAGGACGTTGTTCAGCTGAGCCCCCTTCTTACAACCAAACACAACACAAAGATTGGCGCCTGGAACATTAGAACAATGTACCAAGCTGGTAAAGCATCCCGGATAGCAGCAGAAATGAAACAGTACAACCTTTCCCTAATAGGGCTCAGTGAAACCAGATGGACTCAATCAGGTAAGACACAACTCTCAAGTGGAGAAACAATAATTTACTCCGGGCATGACCAAGACAATGCCCCACACACAGAAGGAGTTGGACTCATGCTCTCAAGAGAAGCAGCCAGGTCCCTCATGGAGTGGGAGGCGGTGAACGAGCGTATTATTACAGCAAGATTCTTCACCAAAACCAAGAAAATCACCATCATCCAGGTTTATGCACCAACAAACGAGGCAGAACAGCAATCAAAAGACAACTTCTACGAAATACTACAGCAAGTCATCAATAAACAGAGGAAAAAAGACATCATCATCTTGACAGGGGACTTCAATGCCAAGATAGGCCAAGACAACACAGGAAAAGAACAAATAATGGGCAAACACGGTCTAGGAGAAATGAACAACAATGGTGAACACTTCACAGATTTCTGTGCATTCCATAACCTAGTCATAGGAGGCAGCGTGTTCCCACACAAAAGAGTGCACAAAGCCACTTGGGTCTCTCCAGACCATAAAACAGAAAATCAAATTGACCACATATGCATCAGCAAGAAATTCAGGAGATCCCTCCAAGACGTCAGGGTGAAAAGAGGAGCGGATGCAGCTACAGACCATCACCTCCTAATTGGAACATTGCGGCTAAAACTCAAGAAATTCACAAACACAGCAAACAAAATCAGCACAAGGTACAATGTCAGCCTCCTCCAGGATCAGAACATCAGAGAGACTTTCCAAATCAGTCTCTCAAACCGGTTCCACCCCCTGAACCAACTGGAAGATCAACATCAAACAGTGGACCAACGATGGCAGAACATGAAGAGGGCATGGGTGGAGACATGTGAGGTCACATGTGGGAGGAAGACAAGGCAGCACAAGGAGTGGATCTCAGGAGAAACCCTACAGAAAATACAGACCCGGAAACAGGCCAAAAACTGTCTCAACACAATTCATTCGACGAATGCAAACTTTATTAGCACAACATTAAACGCAGATTGCAGTCATCAGGTGCATTCATAGTTTCTGAAGGACAACTGTTTTCC